>VZDJ01000131.1:2717110-2867313 GCA_008694505.1 Cyanoderma ruficeps
TTTTTCTCCACAGTTCTAAGAGGGGGTTTGTGGGATTTTTGTAGAGGTAGAAATTGGGTTGAATTCTGTCAGGAGCTGCTGAGGCTGAAATCTGCTTTTGGCTCAGAGGCCACCTCAGATGAGAGGTGCAGACCCAGATTTTGGAAAAATGCACGTGCCTCTGCTTTTGGATTCCAGCAACCGGTTTTTGCAGAGGCACTGAGTTGTTTTTTTTGATCTCAGTAGGAGTTCTGGGTGCTTTAATGCTCATGCAAATCAGGCTGCGGGTATCTAACGTTGAGCAGCCAAAAGCACAGGCGCCCCAAATTTTCAGGCTGCTTATTACATAATCATAGCTCAAAAACCTCTCTGCATTTAATTTTCCCATGTTAATTTTCCCATGATAATACTGTGACTCTAAAATGTTCCTCAGATGGATCCTGGGACGAGAGTTAAGCCTTAATTTAGCTGGAGAAAAAGGATCCCTGTCAGTGACAGCCATACTTACTGTATTACAGGAAAATGTGTATCAAAAGATCTAAGGTGTTCTTCTTATTCTCCTTGCCCATCCTATGTCCCTGGATATATTGAGTAAATTCTCTGTGGTCCTGGTTGTGCACACCAAAAATAGTAATCTTGAAGATGTGCTATGAGCTGTTCTTAGCATTTGCAACACCCAGTAGGGAGGTGGTCATAGCTTTGCTTGGTGGCTAAGGTGAATGTTTTTGGGAGAAGTGCTGGTTCAAGGCAAAAAAATCAAAGGATTTTTTTCCCCCTTGAAAAATAAAAAAGGAAACCCAAGCATTCCTTATTATCTTGAAATGCTATACATAATCCAGAGTGATAGAGGCTCCTTCTTATTCCTGTTAATTAATAGCTTCCTTATAGAAATTTAGGTCAATCTTTAAATGAAAATTTTCATCCTGAAGTGAAAAAGCAAAAAGTTTCCATTTGACATTTCTGGAACAAATAATTTTCAGAGATGCCAGACTAAACTTTTTCAATGCTACAATTTTTTTCCTGCTTGTTTTCAGCTGGAACTCTTTGCATCACTTGACCTGAACTTGCAAACCTTGACAGTCCATCTGAAATGGCTTTTTCCCAGAAAATACACTATTCACAAAAATAGCTCATCCAGCTGAACCCAGGCAGAGGATTTTAGTCTCATCTGGTTGTTTACTGATCTGTAAACTGGCCAGCAGCCTGTAGCCTGGTAGCCAAGTTGTCAAATTGTTCTTTATTTCTGCTGAATGAACTTCTAGGAACTCCAGTGAGTAAGCAGGGCCCTGTTCCATGAGGCAGCACACATCCATGTAAAGCCAAGCTCACCTGTGCTGCAAAGAGCACGTTTCTACCAGGTAATGAGATCAGCTGGAACAAAAAGGTATTGAGGGCTGCAAATAAACTAGAAGTTTCTGCTGAAAAGATAATTGAGAGAGCATGTGCCTTTGTCTAAAGGCATTGAAAGCAACAAGAGCCTAAGGGTGAGAGACTGGGAGGTAATGTGAGCTACGTTTGGATGCTGGCTTGGGATTTTGTTCAAGGATAACAGGCAGTAAGTGCTGGGGAGCTCCTCTGCAACCCTCCAGCAGGAATCTCCTACCTGACTCCAAGGTGGTGTTATTATTCTCCTCAACCTCCTCACTGGAAATTTGGTGTCGGTGACAGAAAAGATTGGATGTCAAAATGCGGCCAATTAAATGACTTAAACTTTTACAGTTTCTAGTCTGTTGCGTGCCTGATGCAGAAAATAAAAGTGGGCATTGGTGGTAATGATGAGGAATTTCCAAGCGGATTTTTTTCGGACAGGTTCAAGGGATTAGGGTTGGAAAGGTTGGGTGTCGGACAGCCCAGCTGCTCCCTCAGGCCAGCCACACTGCACTTGATGGTGGCGCAAGCAGCAGGGGCCCAGGCAGCTCACCTGGGCTTCCCAAGGGGCCGGGGGAAACCCACCCGTCACCCTCTGAGATGCCGCCAAGCCGAGGCACTGCCGCAGGGCAGTTGTGCTGTGACAAAAACTCAGTGTTTTCTGATGGACTAGAGATCCATGAGAAGCCTTCCGTGGGGGTGCTGTTGGCCCCCAGGCAGGTTGGTGGGGAGGGCGCAGCTCTGAAGGCACACGGGCAAGGAGGGAGCAGGCGGGCCTGTTGTGGCAGGCTGTGAGGGGAGAGCGCTGCGAGCGCCCCAGCTGCACCGCTCTCCTCTCCTCTCCTCACCCGCCCGAGGTGGATCCCGGCCCGGCCTCCTCCTCCAGCCACAGCTCCGGAGCTGGGAGAGGAGCCTGGAGTGGCACAGCTCTCTATAAGCACCGTGTCCTGAGGGGCACCAGGACCAGCCGGGCCAGGGAGGGATTGTCCTGCTCTGCTCTGGGTTGGGGCAGCCTGCCCTGGAATATTGTGTGAAGTTTTGGGCGCCGCGATATCAGAGAGACACTAAAGTATTAGAGAGTGTCCAGAGGAGGGCATGAGGATGGTGAAGGGCCTTGGGGGGAAGCCGTGTGAGGAGCAGCTGAGGACACTTGGTCTGTTCAGCTGGAGGAGACTGAGGGGAGACATGGCAGCCACAGCTTCTCCTGAGGGGAAGAGGAGGGGCAGGCCCTGGCCTCTGCTCTCTGGGACCAGGGACAGACCGAGGGAATGGCTGGAGCTGTGCCAGGGGAGGGTTAGGGTGGATATCAGGGAAAAGTTCTTCCCCCAGAGGATGTTGGGCACTGACCAGGCTCCCCAGGGAATGGTCACGGCCCCAAGGCTGTCAGAGCTCCAGGAGAGTTTGGACAACACTCTCAGGGATGCACAGGGTGAGATTGTTGGGGTGTCTGTGCAGGGCCAGGAGTTGGACTTGATGATCCTTGTGGGTCCCTTCCAACTCAGGATATTGTGTGATTCTATGATTCTGCTAGCCATGAGTAGGGGGACATTCCCCTTCCTCAGCCCTGCTCAGCTGCGGCTCTGCCCCAGCTCCACAGTGGCTGCTCAAGGTGGGCCCTGGAGAGGCAGCCCTGGGCACTGCGGTCCCTCATGGGCATGTGGATTGTCCTCCAAAGACAGGGACTCCCCCCCGTACAGCAAGGACAAGGATTCTGGGACAAAGCCTGCCACTAAGGGTGGTTTCAGAGATTGCAACATGGATTTGGGCTTTGAGGAAGCCGAGATTACCACGGCATGTCCTCCTCTGCCCTGCTGTGCTGTCGGTTTCCCCCCAGGCACTGTGTGAGAAAGTGAGCATGGATTTAATTGCCATGGTGGCAACAACATCCAGATGTTTTGAATACTTCTGTAGATTTCTCCTTGTTTGTGATGTGGTTAAGGCTGCTGGCAGCAAGGTGGGGAGCATTTAATTTTTGTGTCAGAGGAGAGAAAGTGATAACCCACTGTGATAGATTGATGCCTGCTTCTTGCTGGGGCCACCACTGCTGCCAGCAGTGCTGGGTGGGAAGGTGAGGGCTGGAGATGCTGGGGACCCCAGAGAACCCTTGGTGAGGGGAACACAGCCTGGGGCAGGCACAGCAGCTTGGTGGTGAAGGCTGCTGGGCTCAGCCCTTGGCAGAGGGCTGAAGGTGCACATGAGCACCCAGCAAGGGCTCCTGCCCTGCTCTGCTCCACCTCATCACAGTCATAGCTCTGGAATACAGATCTAATGCATATTTGATCCTGAACAAAACCTCACCTGGGTCAGCACACCAGATGCAATTTTCCTGGGGGATCCTGAGTAAAGTGCTGGGGCTGAATGTTGCCTCTCTGGCCTCACCCCCAGCTGGACACAGCCAGTGCAGCCCTTCCCCCTGTGGTCCCTGGCAGCCCACACCCCCATGCACTGAGGTTACTGACTCCAGTTGGGCATCTCAAGAATGAGGTCCCAGCCCTGCAGTTCAGGTGCTGGTAACTGAAACTCCTGTGAAGTCCTGCTGTGTTGTGGACAGAGGAGTAGTAGGATCAGGAGTGCAGGACAGGTCTGAGCACTAACCAGCATTAAAAAGTAATTGCATGAAACAAAATGAAGCTGCTGTTTGAAATATTTGCTGCAACTGGTTGTGGAGGATTCTGCATTGTGTTTTTCTTTGTCTGGGCTGGACATCCCAAGACACAGCTGAGATTGAAGCACCTCTTCTAGATGAGGATGTTGCTTTGGACAGGCACTGCCTGAATGTCTGAATATGAACCATCACTTACTGCTCCCAGTCTGTCTGGTAAGTGCCAAGCACTGATCTTAGCTGGGCTCTCATGCTGATGATGGCTGCTGAGTTGATGCTCCTGTGTGCAGTGCTGGTAATGGATGTTCCAGTTCCCATCTGGGGTCAGGTGTTTAATGTCCATCTGGTTTCAGTCACGCTGTGCCAGTTTATCACACTGGGTTACACACCCACTGCTTCCTGGGAAGGTCTTTTGGGGAACAACATGCCATCACTGGCAGAAGCAGAAGCAGTTGCAGATCTAAGCTGTATTTTCTGCAATCCTTCTGCAGTGAGTGTGTGCAGCTGTAACTTTCAGAAAGCTCTTTCTCCTTTTATCTTTTTCTCCTTGATGGAATGAACGGCCTCTGAGCATCCTTTTCTCCCTTCCTAAGGCTGGGAGGTCAGCTCTGCCTCTGTGGCTGTAGCTGTCCCACTGAATTCCTCACTTTATCAGCTGAATTGGCTCCCTGAAAGTGAGTCCATATAGGAGGTGGGATTTTGTTTTGCTTGGTTTTAAAGAAGAAAAATGTTTATGCATTTTATATATAGGCTGAGGGCCCACACAAGGAAAAAGTTTCTAATTGTTCCTGATGCAATGTGTTTGGCAGTGAGAAAAAAATGTGGGTGGGGAATACAACACCTACTGCAATTATCCTTCTTGCCTCCTTGCAGGGGGAGGCAAGAGAATGAAAGCAATTTGTCTTTGGCAGGTATTTGTGATTTTCCGTGGGGCTCTGAAGTTGTTGACTATCAATGCAAGCAAAGATCTGCACACCTAATGTCATACTTGTGTAAAGATGTAAAAAAAAAAAATCAAAGCATCTTGCAGAGTTAAATTAAATTAATTAATAACTCCTCAGATGATGCTCAATGACGAAACAAAACCCTCAAAATCCCCTCGGTGTCCTTCTTGGAGTTTACCAGGCAGGGAAAGGACGAGAAGGGTTCAGGGTGATGGGAAGTGTCTCAGGGGCAATCAGGGACATTAGGAAAGTACCTCTGCCTCTGTGAATAGAGCAACACCCACCTATCTTGCAACACCCATCGTCTTTCCCCAGCTCATCTCCACCGAGTCTGCGAAGATCAAAATACTGGTGGGAGCTGGCAAGTGAATATCCTGGGGATTTCAGAGCCTGGGAATCTCAGCAATCTTGTGTGGAGGTGGTTACTCCTGTGGCCAGCTCCTCATCAAAGACAAGAGGGTGCTGGAAGTGTGTGTCACACTGCCAAGGAAGCAGCCAGGAGACTATGCAGTGTTTTGGATAATCAGATATAATGTGTACTGAAGTGAACTTTATCTCCAGTGGATTTTTATCTTGGAAAGGATGGGGCTTCTCTCTGAAGGCTACACAACAGGGTGGTCTTGACACAGGAGGCCACCAGTGGCAGACAACAGGATTTGAAGACACATGGTGCTCCTGGGTGAATAAAGGGGCAGCACCAGTTAAAGACAGCAGGGTCTGGCTCTGGGACCTTGGGTGTCCCCTATGAACCTTGGAAATGCTGCTTGTCTTCCATGATCCTCTACCCTGCTCTCGTTCCTCTGCCCAGCCATGAACCCCCCAACAAGGGAGGTACAGACTCTCTTGGAATAAAACTGTTGGGTTACTCTCAGATGGGTGCATGGAGCAGTTGGGGTGGTCATAATTGAAAGGTAGAAAGTGGAGAGGGCTGTAGCTGAAAGACTCAGAGAGCTGTGCACATATGAGCTCTTCTGAAGCACAGATAGCAGGACAGCCATGCTGTCTGACAATGTGCAAAGACTGTGCCGTGCCCCAGGAATTCGGCTTTCCAGCCTGGTTTGCTTGAAAGTGAAAATACTTGTGGGTGTGTTGGGTTGGGTTAGATGTCAGAAAGCAAAAAGGGAATGGCAGCGTGGAGCACCACGGGAAGCAAAAGGCCACGGAGAGCTGGCCCAAGTGGGATCCAGCTGGGCTGTGGTTTCCCACTCCTCTCCCCACTTTGGGATGCTTTTTCCCACTATCCATCTTACAGCAGCACTGCTGCTTGTGTGGTTGGGCGGTGAGTCAGACCGAGGAGCTGAAAACCAGCTGCTTCCTTCTGTGCAGGTTGTTTTCACCAGGTCAGTGTGTGTGTGGCCACTGCCAAGGGGCTGGTGCTGGCACCAGGAGGGCTGTGGGAGTATGTGGGAGGACCTGGGTGTACCAGACTAACATCTGAGGGTGCAGAGAGACTCCTTATTGTCAATTAGGGTGACGCAGGTCGTGTTGGCTGCGCCTGAGGACTTGTAACAGGAGCAGAAAGAACTGGGCAGCGGGTTCATTACCATGTTTTTATCCTTTTCCCCCCTTGATAGTGTCAGGTGGAGCTGTGTGTTCCTCTGCTTTCTGCAGGTGCTCCTGGAAGCAGTGTATTGTCTCCTGCTGCTTTGTAACAACTACTCACGATTGCCCCTGGGCTGACACCTCTTCTTTCCCACACAGGCACATCCATTCCTGTAATGGGATGGATTTACCAATGTGTTCTCAATTTGGTTACACATGAAGACACTGTCGATTTTCACCGAGGCAAAAGGCAGCCAACGCACTCAGAGATAGTTCCTGTGTCCATGGCCTGTGATTTTTATTCAATTTTGTTTTGTTTCACCCTCCATAAGATTTAAATTACTAACAAATTGTTTGCCTCATTGGCCACATTATTACCACAGCTCGTAGTCTGGTGGAGGACAGGAGCAGATGTCACCTCTGACATGTTCCCACTCCTGGCAAAGCTGGGCTTAGGGAGAGACTCATAGCACAAAGCCTGTGAATTTTTCATGTGGCTTGCTAGGGATGCTGGCAACACTGCAGTGAAACAGGAGATCAAAAGAGCAAAAGACAACAGGACATTTATTCTGTGGATTGAAATTGCTCACTCATTGCATACAGACCACATGTGGCTGTGACCCACAGGAGGCATCTGTCTTACATAAAAAGAATCAAGGTGGAAGAAGTAGAAGTGAACTAGATGCTTGTTTTCTGATTAGGACTGCTTAAATGGCTCTTGAAGAGGTGAATGAATTGATTTTTCCCCTTTGCTTTTCTGGCAGTAAGCCTTGGGCTCTAATGAGCTCATTACAAATAGCCTTGTGCCCACTGCTAATGGGTGAAGAAGAGCAGAATTTCTCTTCCTTCCCCTTCCCCTTCCCCTTCCCCTTCCCCTTTCTTTCCCCTTCCCCTTCCCCTCCCTTCTGCAGCAGCAGCAGCTACAGCTGTTCAGCAAAGCCTCACAACACTTCTTTATTATTTTTTTTTTCCTGAAAAATGACCTCCCAACCCAAGACACAAGGCTTGGTTGACATTTTGTGGAGGAAGGATGAAAAAGGACAGAGCTGAAACACTTCCTTCTTTTGTAAACAAAAGCCGGGAGAAAAACAGTTGTTTTTGAATTTAAAGAAAATGTTTTCATTTGGAAAATGAATAATTTCCTGAAAGACTTATAGCTGAATGAAAAAATGTTTTCTTCTTTGTGAAATTCTCTTGGATAACCATTTACACTTTTACAATTACCTCTCACACCCATAGCCATGTTCTGTTGCTGACTTTTCAGCAGGGACTGAACTGCTCTCCATCTCTTTCTCTCCCTCTGCTCTTTCCCCTGCAAAATCCATGGAGTTTGCTGATTTCAATGAAAACTGCAGGTTAATCAGTCCTTTAGGAAGTTGGACCATAGGCTCCTAAGTCTTGACATGGACTTGGCTTATTTTTTTTGAAGTGGGTTGTTTGTTTTGTACAACAGCCTTTTGCTGTGAAATTCTTTCCACTGGGAAATGGGAAATACATGACTTGACAACCCTGGATGCTTCAGTCCTTGAGAGGCCTTAGGTCTGAGGCTGATTTTGTGCTGTCAATTCCTCTGTGTGTGGGATTTGATAGATGTCAGCACTGAATACAGGTCTCTGCAAAGTACCATCAAAACAAATTGTTGTGTTTTTCATTCCAGGGTAGGAATTGACTTGGTTGAGAAGATTGCTGTGAAGGTTAAGTTTTACTTTTGTAGTAAACCCTCAAGTTTTCCTGGGTAGGATATTTTTGTGGGTACTGCTCAGATCTCTATGTTGCACAGATTTTACACTATTTTCCATTTGTTTTAGCAGAGCAAAGGTGTCACTTCATGCATGAAATTGTTACTGTGGGATGGCAGATCTCTCTGGCCCATTTTCCTCCTGTTCTGTGTAAGGTTGAGAAAATTTCAGTAGTGGGTCAGATTATGTGAATGAACTACTTGGTGAAGTCCTGGCCATGTGAAATTTGTCTGCCCATTAATTATTTTTGCTTGCTGATTCCATGGAAATTTTAGGAGTGATCCAGGATGTGAATTGGGGAGGAAGAATCTGTAAGGCAGCATGTTTCAAAAAGCTTCCACCAACACTTAGAATATTCTGAAAATAAATAAAGACACAGGTAGCCTCTTTTGCTGATGTGTTTGCTGCTGTGTTTGCAGGCAGTCTCCCCAGGGTCATTCCCAAGTGGAGAGAGAACCTCCCAGCCTGGCTGGAGGCTTGGAAGAAGCCTGGTTGTTGGGTTACTTGGGCTCTCATGGGACCAGAAGGACACCTCAATGTGTGTTCCTCCCTTTCCCCATTCTGTTTCACATCAGCCATTTCCCAAGAGACTGATGTGCTCTCTGGAGCCTTTCCTGCAGTGAAGGTCTGGTCAGCACCCCGAGAAATAAGTGTGGATGTGTCCTGCAGCTCTCTGGGCCAGGAGCAGCCCCTCCAGGAAGCCACCAAAGAGCTTCAGTTCCTCCCTTGCTTACTTAGCTGGAAAAAACAGTAAGAGGTGCACTGATTGCAGTCAGTAAGGATCTCCATGGACAAGTGGGAATATCGTGGTTTACAGAAATTAGAGAAGCATAATGAAGGCTAATGGTTGAAAGCAGAATTTAGAGGGAGTTAAATGGAAAGAAAGGGACACTTTTTAATGCAGGAGATTCGTACTAACCTTTGGTACAGAGGAGGTGCAGTCCTCATTCTGCAGGGCTTTGAGTAGAGACTTGCTCAGATCCTGCAGGCACACATTGGCCAAGTGAAAGTTACTGACCTTGGCCCTTCCCTGGGTGAACACTCCCAGCTTTCCTGGTCGTGATCATCCAAACTGACTCTTTGCTTGCCTCAGCTTTCATGCCACCCCTGCCTCTTTTCCTCACTTTCTTCTGACGAGTCATGCGCTCACACATTTCCGGAGCCTACTGGAAACAATACCTGCTTTGTTTGAGCTGTCTTCAGTTCCTTCCCTTCACCTTGTCAAACACCAGGAAGGGTTGACTTGGAAACTTTGTCCATTTAGCAGAACTTGGCTTCAAGTCAACAACCCCAGGCTAACAGTGTTTATCAGGCAGTAGGAGATCAATTCTAATTCCTGAACAGTTATCATTCTTCCTGTTGTGGCTGTTCTCCAGCACTTTGAGATGCTGGGAAATTTTATGCAGAGGTGTTTGCAGGAGGCAGAGAGATTGATGTGTCCCTGCGGGTTTTACAACTGATCATATCGGCCATAACGACCTCTGCTGTCTTATGGGAGGGCACTGTGTTTTCCCTTTTCCTCCTAAATGTTAGCTGTAGTTTGTGACCCCGAGCTCAGAGCAGTCACACAAAGAGGGTCTGCCTGGTTTTAAATTGGCATCTCAGCCCGGTTCCTGTGCTGGCACTGAGGATGGTGGAGATGAACACACTTGCTTTTGTTGACAAATGGACAACACTGACGTAAACAGGTGTACTGCTCCAATTCTCTGTAGCAATTGCCACATTATTTCTTTCCCATTTGTTTAGCCTGCCCCAGTCTGACAATAATCACAAGAAACTGTTGTCCTTCAAAGTGACAACCTAAGCCTTACCCTTCAGTGGACATCTAGCCAGGGGTGGAGAGACAGTCAATAAGTGGACAGGTTGCCTGAGTTATGATGACTAACCCTAGAAGATGGTCATTGAGCACTGTTAGTGCTGTCCTTTTGAACAAACGAGCTCTGTTACAGCAGGGATACAGCAGTACTGCCACAGGGCAGGAGGAAAAAGGCTTTTTTGTTCACTGCTGACATTGGCACTGTTGGACGCAGCTCAGGCTGAGCTGGTTGCTGAGCATCCACAGCCCACTCCCCTTTTTTCAAGGCAACAAGTTGAGGAAAGAGCAGACTGGAGGGATGAAGGTGGGAAGACAGGCTCTTCCCCCTCTTTTTCTGCCCTGGCTTTAAAATGGCATAAAACTTTTCAGCTGAATAGGGAAAGGAGGTGGGGACTGGGGAGCCAGATGGAGGAACCGTGCACCACCATGCTTGTGGCAGCTGTAGTCTGCAAACTCTGCGTTGTCCATGCTCCCTGTGCTGCTGTTAGCCTAGGAGCTTTCCTTTGCAGCTCAGTCAGTTTTGAAAATGGGAAGGAAGATACACTGGACATGCACTGCTGTGCCTCTTCTGTCCCAGAGCCTCCAAAGGATGTTCTCTGGACTCAAGACTAGTTCTTAAGCTGAGACTAATCCTCACTGGAGCAATAGCCAAAACCACTGAGTACTCCCTCCACTTCCACTATGCCTTCAACCTGCAGCATTTTCTATTGTTCAGAGTGCAAAAGAAAGCTGTGCCAAGGTGTAGGATACATGTATTTCCTCTCCTAAAATTAAAGGAAAATGACCTTAAGGGACTGAATTATAGAGGAACACACCTTGTTTCCTTCTTGTTTGATGTATTGGCTGAGAAAGGGGTTTGCTCACTGCTTGGTCTTTGCCTTTGTGTTTTAAAAACACCAGTGAAAGGAAACAGAAAATAAATATTGAGCAAGGAGCAGCTGAGTGCTCCTAGCTCACACATCAGCCAGATTGTCATGGGCCATTCTGAGCTGTAGATGGGATCCAACCATTTTAACCTGCCATGAAGACATGGATCTGTTGAACGAGACCAGAGGAGAGCCACAAAGATGATCAGAGTGCTGGAGGATCTCTCCTAAGAGGACAGGATGAGAGAGTGGGGTCGTTCAGCCTGAAGGAGGCTTCAGGGAGACCTTAAAAAAGCTTGAAGGAAGGATCTGAAGGAAACTTACATAAACATTGAAGGGCATGGAGGTGACAGGACAAGATAGAATGACTTTAAGTGGAAGGAGCATAGATTTTTATTAGATATTAGGAAGAAATTCTCCCCTGTGAAGATGGTGAGACCCTAGCACAGTATACCCAGAGAAGCTGTGGCTGCCCCATCCCTGAAAGTGTCCAAGGCCAGGCTGGACAGAGCTTGGAGCAACCTGGGATAGTGGAAGATGTTCCTGTCAATGGCAGGGGTGGAATGAGATGAGCTTTAAGGTCCCTTCCAACCCAAACCATTCTGTGATTCTTTGAGCTGCTCCCACCAGAGAGCACTGGCTGTGGGCTGTGTGCTGCTGACAGAATGTGTTTGTTTGCCGTGGCATTTGGCGGCGCCTCCCTCGAGCAGGGATGTGTGTGTTTGTTTGTTTGTTTGGTGTGGCATTTGGTGGCACCTTTCTGGAACAGGAATGTGTTTATTTATTTGCCATGACATTTGGTGGCACCTCTCTAGAGCACGGATGTGTTTGTTTGTTGTGGCTTTTGGTGGCACCTCTGGAGCAGGGATGTTCAGAAACCCCCCAGAAGCCTCATGCTGTCAAAAGCAGCAGGAACTCCACCCATGCATATGACAAAGAGCAGGGAGCAGTTTGTGCCACCTCATCTTGCTCTCCCCTCACCTCCTGGTTAGGGATGACCACTTGAAAATACAGTCCTGCTATGCTGGAGGAGAGGGGCTGGGTTTCTAGACTGGTTTTGCAAAGATGAATATTCTTCAAAACCTTTTGCTCTCAGTCTTTGATCTGGCCTGTTTAGCAGGCTAAAAAAGATGCATCAGTCATCACAGCAACTCATTTTTGGTTTTTCTTTTTTCGTTTGTGTCCACTCCAAGAGAAGGAAGGAGAACCAGGTATACGCATCCAGTCAATTAGAGGAGTACTTGGCTCATCTCTCAGGACAGACAGCAAAGTAAGTATTTCAAGGGACAGCCTTAACTTTTCTGAACAACACTTCCCAGGGAAGATCAAGGCACTGCTCATACGTGTTTGGACAGGGGGAGCCTGCAGGTTTCATTTCCTAACTGAAAACAGCTGCTATACTCTTAGGTATCAAGGCTCTTAAAAAGAAATAACCTTGTAGCAATGATTGCACCAACAAATTTGGCATTCCTGCTTTTATATTAAATTTTTTTATTGAGATGATGTAATTACAAGCATTTTAAAAATTATTTGCAACTCACTGGCCCTGAGAATAGGCTTATTTGTTTTTGTTTTGTTACATTCATTTGATTCAGTCCCTTAGCCCCACACCTTAAAAAAACAAAAGCCATCATCAATAAAAACACTAGAATTTTATTTTAAAAAAAAGACCTCAAACTCTGGATTCGCGTACAGTTGCAGTCTGACAAAAAAAAAATCTGGAGAATGCATATGTGGAGTTTGAAATCTGGGGAGGAGGGCAGCAACTTAGTGTTCACAGAAAGGGCCCCAGTAGTGTTCTCTGGAGGGAGAGGCAGTCAACAGGTTTCAAACTTTAATAAGAAAATATTCTGCTGTGGAACTGCAGCATGTCCTACCTGACTGGCCTGTGGCTTGCTGAGGCTTGTAGCGAGCTGACGACAATGAAGGTCCCACTTAACCTTTGCTTAACCACTCAACCACTCAGAACCTCTGCTGGGTGCTGAGGTTGGCAAGGCTCTCTGGAGGTCATCTGGTCAAACCCTCTCTGCTCAAGCAGGGCCAGCCAGGCCCAGTTGCCCAGGACCGTGTCCAGGTGACTTTTGTGTGTCTCCAAGGATGAAACGCTTTCTCCCTTTCCCCACTTGCTCTGGTGGCAAAAGCAGAAGGTTTGGCTGTTTAGCTGCTGGCAAATTCTCCACTGGGAAATCAGAAACTGGGGGAGGGGGGAAAGGCAGATGTCAGTGTTGGTGGAAAGACAGTGTTACCTCTGCTAGCCCTGGCAGGCAGCGACGCATTCCTACAGCTCAGGATGTTAATGCTGTCTTTGCACTCTCATGGATCTGCCAGTGGATGTGAGGTCAACGGGAATCTCCCTCCTGCAGCTGCTCTAGCCCACCACTACTTTTTTATTTTTAAGTCATACCTGATAAATTCACTGCAAGACCCCAAGAGCAAGTTCAAATCCTCCAGTTCCCACAACAGGCCCCAAGGCTCCGCAGTTCTGGCAGCTCCAGTGTCACCCACACCATTCCCTCTGCCACCAGACCCAGCAGGAGATGGGAGGGGCCCCTGTGGGACTGGCCTGTTCCAAGGTCAAAGGCTACTTTCATTCCATTTAGCATCAGCCTTGAGAGAACTCCTTCTCTGTGGTTGCGATGACATTGTCTTATGATGTCCTTTATGTGTGAACTGGGAAGAATTTCCAAAAGCCACAAACATTTTTTCCCCCCTTCACTCAGATTCTGCAAGTGGAAGTGATTGCATTTCTTTGTAAAGTGAACAATTCCACTATAAAGCTTTCCTATAGGACAGTATGATTGATTTTCCTGTCTTACCCAGTGCTGAGGATGGACTTTAGTTTGGTAAATAATGGTGAGGAAATGGGTGGATTGTCTCTGGTTCTCTGTATTTTGCAGTGTGCACCTTGGCCATGACAAAAAGCTGTGACTCATCAGAGCAGCACTTTATACAGAAAGTCCCTATTGGTTTTTGTCCCTCACCATCTTGTAACAGCAGGCGAAAAAAAATAATGCAGTTATGCAGTTGTCTAGACCACAGCAGTAGAGAGGATGAATCATCCTCTGCAAAAACTTGGGTTTCTTTCTACCACTGGACACCCAAGGATCCAGCTAGAGCCTTTCTTTACATTGGTACTTCTCATCACACTCCATCTGTCAAATTTACCACTCCAGCTCCTGAGACCTGGCTGCAACCTGGGGGCCCTTAAGCAATGTGACAGAGTAACTCCTTGGGCTCTTGATCTCAAGGGACCTTAGGTTTCAGATCTGTGACTACTCAAGTCCCACAATGTCTCCCAGTCTCACACCTCACAAGCTTCAAGGACTTAAAGAGTCACGACAGAGACAGGTGACACATCGCTGAAAAACACTCCCCTGTCCATTATTTTGAGGCAGAACAGATCAAGTACATGGTGTGCTGGAACTTGTAACTGACTGTGATTTTACAGAAAAAACGTGGCTGGAAAAAGCTCAGGGAGAAATGTACACCCTGTCATTCCTCATCAGATACTGGCTCAGAAAAATCTCTTCTTGTTGTATGATGCTTATCTACACCCTTTACAAAGCTGTTCCTTCTACGACCTGTGACTCAGTGTTAAGTCTTTGGTGAGATTGGCCTATCTCTGTTTAAACACAGGGGACACTGTTCATTGCCCAGTGCCATTTTTTCCTGGATAGATTAACCCTCTTGTTAAATACGTAGAAAGACCAAATGTCATGTTGGTTTAATAGCTGATAAAAGCTCTATCATGGGAATGTATCTTGTTTTTTGGTTGAAATGGATTAGATTAGCCTTTTGATTTTTTTCCAGATCTAGTTTCTTTTATGTTTCCATTAAAGAGGCTTTCTGCTTTTAATGCACTGCTGTGGACGTGCTTTCTTTCAGGCACCATGTGATTCCTGCAGTTTCCCTACACACCTTCTCCCTCTGCCAGCATCATTTCTGCTGCTACGTCTTCCTTCCATTCAAAGGACCACTGCTGATGGATCACTGGGCACCACAGACATTCCTGTCCTGGTGGTCCAAGCTGTGAAATATAACAGGCCAGCACTTTCTCTTGTTTGGGCATCAAGGACTGCTGAGCTTTCTGTGACCAAACTAGGCATAGTTTTTTGCCTCATGCCAAGTACCCTCAGTGCAGGAAACCAAATGGAGGCACCTTGCAACCAGAATAAAACCCCCAAACCAAGAAAGCAACACGGCTGTAGGGTTTGTTTTTCTCTTGTCTTAAATCATGTTAAAAACAGGCAAGCTGGGACAAGCTTCCTTGATGGCAGTGCTGTAGGATGGGGGAGGGCAGTGGGAGGCATTAAAAAAAAAAAAAAAATCCCAAAACAAAGCCAAAATCAATTACAAGATAAGTATAACTATTTGGTCTCTAGTTCTCTAACATCAGCTTTTAGAGTGGTGAATCATCTACCTCTCCAGCAGCACAAAATGATCCTGGAGAGGCTTCTGAGTAATACAAACCATGTGATGAGTCCCTTTGCTTTCTCCCTATGATGTAAGAAACAGTCCTTCACCTTTCACCCCAAAATTGCTTGCAGGTATGAGAAACACCCTTTTCTTCTGTAATTACAGATGCTTCAGTCTTCCCTTTTTATAGAAAACTCTGAACTGAAATTCACAACTGTGAATATACTGGGGGGATTACATATATATTTATATATATATATATGGAACTTTTAGATATATATACACACATATATATGTATTTGTCCCCACCCTCCCTTCCCCCTGCTCCATTCTATCACTTCTTTGCTAGAAGGAGGGAAAATGTTAACTGATAGTCACTTGCAGAGGTTTGTCACATTTGTTTTTCTCCTCTCCGGAGCACTTAGGTGATTGGTTTTGGTCCGTATTCCAGCAGTTAACAGCCACTCGGAGTACTCTCTGTGAGCCCAAGCTATGCTGGGATGACAGCCCAGCCTACATGTGAAGGGTGTCTCCTCTTCATTTGACAGGTATGTGTGAGAAATTCTTTTGGTAGCTTCAACACATTTCCCAGTGGCAGCACATATAAATTGATCCAAGCAAACTGGAAGCCTTGAGCAAATCCCTTCTGTGTTGCTGTTGTTTATGCGGTGTTGTGTCATGAGACTTGCACAGAAAATAAGAGCACTCTATTTCCATAGGAAAGCCTTCCAAAAACAAAAAACCAAAAAAGAAGCATAATCTGATGTCTTGTCCTATGTGAGATAAGGAAAGTCAAACTGCATGTTTATTAGGGAAAAAAAAAAGACAAAAAACCCCCAAAACTGAAACAAACCAAAAAGAAAGAAAAAACTCAAGGGAGACTTTGTAGGAACAGTGAAGTAGTGCATAAGTCCAGGCTTTCTCCCCTTTGCTTTCCTGCCAGCACCACTTCTGCCTGTTAGTTTGTTTTGTTAAGGTGCTTCAGGTCCTGCATGGTCTTCAAGCTAAGCGGCTCCTGTGTTGTTGCTTCCCCTCCCAAACCGTGCCGACCGTCGGGCAGATGTTTCTCCCCTGGACCCTCAGAGGTGGTGCACCTGTTTCCTTCAGCACTCATCTTCTTGGTATATTTGTTCATCCAGTTCCTGGGATTCAAGGTGCTCGAGGCGGTCTGTCCGGCCACTCATGATCTCGTCTGGGGTCTTCATGAACCTGCAAAACAGAGAAACGAGTGCATTTCTCAGGGGTCTCAGCCTTTATCTTCATCAAGTTGTTGAGACCCCTGAGCTCTACAGCTCCCAAGATAATCTTTGCTGTATCCTCCCAAAGCCTCAGTATTGCCCAGCTTCTCTCCAGGTGTCTTCCCTCCTCCATACCTTGAAAGGAAACAAAGAAATCACCAGCATTTACCCCGACTTCTTGAAAGCCCAAATCTGAACCAAACCCCATAGTTTTCTCCAAAGAATGATGTTTATTTCTTCTCCCTCTTATTGTTTGCTGTTGTCACGTCAGGTGACAGCTTGGCCCAGGTACACTCATGTGTGGTGTCTGGTGACAGAGACATGAAAGGTCTCTATGATCAGCATATTTCAAAGCACAAGCCCTTGCAAGGTGTGGGGAGGCACAGGGCTACTGGTCTGTGCAGGCCTGTGTGTAGGTGAGTGAGAAGAACATGAAACACCAAAGGAACACAGGGGGAAAAAGCCAAGGTCCAAGTCAGAACAAGTTCCAAGAAATGGAAAAAGCCCTGAAGGAAAAACGTTTTGGGCTAGGGAACTGTAAGCAAAGACAGTCTCTTCCTGTGTGATTGCCACAAGTGTGACTGCAGTGAGGCAGCATCCTCTGTAATGAATGCCATGGCTCCCAGCACCAGTGTCTCAAGGCAGTAAGTCTGCAGGGTGCTGGAGACAGAAACTGCCTCTGGGGAGGCATGGCAGCAGCAGGAAATGAGAAAGGACATCCACCAGCCTGCAGTTTAATTCTGAAGTCTTGGTTTTTGCCAGGATGCTTTTGTGTATTACTGCACAGAGGTAGCACAGAAAGGCTCTGCTTTTTCCTTTTCAATTAAATGCTGTAGGAAGACAGCGTGGCACAAGAAGGATGAAATCCTGGTTTCAACACAAATCAATTTCCCGACTCCCAAGCACTTCTGGACAAATTAGGATGAAAGATGTTTATGCTGGAAGTGGTACAAAATTTCACAGTCTTTCATTAACAACGTACTGGTTAACATGCAGCTTTAAGAAATGTGTTAATTGTAGGAGCTGATTTTACTTCAGGTTGATGATATGCTCAGTATCCTTGACCCAGTGAAACAAAAACAACCAACAGGAGTCTTGTTACTATCACTGACTCAGAATGCTCACTGCTGGAGCCTCTCAGCAAACACACAGCATAGCCTGGAACTAACCTTTTGCCATCCCTTCTAATTTTGGAAATCATGTGCATATATGCATTTAGGGAAAGAAAAAAAAAAAGAAGAGCTATGACTCACTGCTGTGTCACTGCTGGAAAAATGCTGCTGCTACAAACGGTGTTACGGTGGTGAAAAACTCGTATGCAGGAGTGGTGAATCAGTGCCTGGCTACACACTGGAAATGCACCAAAGCCCACGGCCACACTGTGCCCTGATTTAAACCCTCTGAGTGTCTTGTTGATCTTGCATGAGGATGAAATCAAGACACAGAGTGGTCCCACTGCCCTCCTCCTCTCCATGTGGGGCATGGGCCAATGTGAGCTGCACCACAGATTTTGGGTATTCCTTCTGGTCTGTACTTTAAATCACATAAAGAAAACCACAGCGTGGGTATTTCTAATAGCATTTGATTACATTAAACAGAACAAACAAACCAAAAAAACAAAACAAACAACCCAACCCAGAAGTGCATGAAAATTAAGAAATACTATCTGTGACCTATTTTCTTGCAGAAGACACACAGGCAACCTATTAGAAATCCTTTTCCTGACTCCATCTTACTTAAAGCTTCATACAGATATCTGCAAATGACAACTGTCTGCACGTTAAATCACATTTCCTATTATTTCTGTGCTTGGGAGGAATAGCCAAGAAAGGCACATTAATGACTTGATTTTTTGCAGCTGTTCTTTTTCTCTTCAGATATAAATAGGTCTAACAAAACAACATCAGAAAGTTTTTATTGGGAATTGTGCAAAGAAATGTTTTGCTGGGTTTTTTTTCCCAGTTTCCAAAGGAAATGAAGTTTATATAGCTCAAGTTTTATGCTCTCTGGTGACCTTTGAATCTGTTGGTCAATTTGGCCAAGTCTTACAGAGGAACTGAGGTCTCCAAGGGCATTAAGTTACAATGGTTTTGAGAAAATAGGCAGCCTGGTTGAGAAGAGATGTACTCCTGTTTCGTGCATGTCCCCACTGAAGGGAAGGCTTGAAGAGAAGCACATTCAGTGCTTAGCATCAGGAATTCCCCCAGGGCAATGCAGTCTTTACACAAGACCACAGAGATACAGGTACCTTTGGTACTCAAGGAGCAACCTTGTTTTAACTTTCCACCAGAAAAAAAAGTTACTATCTGAGCACTCGACTTTGCCCATGACTGCTTCTTTCCTTCACTCTACTTCCTGCATCTATGTTTCCTTCTAAGAGCTGACATAAACAAGTCATCCCACAGAACCCTTTTCAGCTGAAGATAGTTTGAATGCTAATGCAGTTCTGTTAGCTATTTAAGAAAACAAATTCCAAGATTGCCTTCCTATTGCTATCGTTTCCAAGCACACTGCTAGATCCAGCCACTGACAGCAAAGCAGTCTTTGGTCTGAGTTCAGTGCTCTGAGGGTCAGACGTGCACTAGGATTTGCTGGTGTTGTCTCAAGAGAACTGGAGTGCTCTCACTCTGTGCCATCTGCACTCAAGTTTGTACAAGTAGTTCCCTGCTTTAATGCTGTTTCAGGCTCTATTTCCTAAATTCTTGGTCATGTCATTCAATCCGACGAGTTGGGTTTTATGAACAGCTCTTGCAGCTCCCTCTCTTCCTTGAAGGCAGCACCAAAGACGTGGTCATCAAGTTCTTCTCTTCTGTGATGCCCTTGAGGAAATGCCTGATCCCTGCTCAGCTTTCACTGGCAGCTGTGTTTGAGAAGTCCATTTGGAGCAGATTTTCCAGCAGTTTGGCTGAATCTTTTATCTAAGGTTTTAAACAATGGCACAGCCTACACGAAGCAGTGAAAAGACTTCTATTGTCTCCACTGATCATTGAGACAAGGCTGCGTTTTTATAAATTGGTCTGGCTGCCTTGAAAGCTGGGAAGCACTGCTCTAGACAGCTTTTACAAATGTATGGCCATCTTCACTTGTGTTATAACAGTGGCAGTGAGGTATCCCACACACAATTCCATCCTCCATACTCAAAATCTAGTTTTTCATAGAAAGAAATGGCAAAGAAAGAAAATTACCTGAACAAAAGCCTTTGTCCTGGCTCCTTCCGGATAATATTTAGTTTGTAGTAGTGGCGTAGGGCTCTGGACATTTTCTCATAGGTCATATTTGTTCTGTTCTGTTTTGTTCAAAAGAAAAAAGGAAAAGAAGTGGTGAGATGATTCACTAAAACTTTCCTAAGCCCCAAAATGAACTGCAGAACTATCACAGCTACTTAAAGTAACCAAGACAGTTCAAGAAATTCCATGTACCATTTTTTGCTGTTTGCAGGCCCATTCTGCCCCCACAGCCCTCATCACCAAAGTTTTGTTTATCTCTTTCCACTCAGGGCAATTTAAGGAAGGAGTCTAACAAAAATTCCAAGCAAGGTTGTCTTACCGTTTCTTGGAACACAGATAACAAAAGACTTAATTAACTACAAGAGGAGACATTAGGTGGAGGGAGATGCTCGTGCCAAGTGGGATATGACAGGCCTGTTCTTAATGCAAACACCTTTTGTAAAAGCCTGGGAGGAGTGGCTAATAGGCTGAATCTGTCAGCAATCCCTGCCTGGGGCACTGTTCCTCTGGGATTCCCCTACATTAACTAGTTAAAGCTCACAGAGCACTGTGGGGACTGACAGCCTGTTTCTCCTCTTGTAACACAGGTGTAAATCAAGAAGCCAGTTGGGTTGTACATCTGCTTCTGATCCTCCCCTTCATTCTGGGAGCTGTTGGCCACAAAGGCCATGGCCAGAGCTCTGAGGTATACTGAAGTATGAGATTCATTAAAACCTTCCTAAGCCCCCAAAGGAGATGGCCCTGCTGCAGCTGAATGTCACAAGTGATGGGCACTGGCAGAGCTGTACGCGGGCAGCCCCCAAATTAGTGACTTGGAAGAGCAGGATCAGCCCCTCAGGCTATGTCTACACGAAGAGCATTTTTCTGGTGCAAGGAGCAGTGGTTTCTGTGTGGCAGAGACTCCCGGCAGAGAGAGAGCTCTGCTGGCAAAGCTGTGTGTGCACGGGTGTAAACAACCGCCTCGCCATGGGCAAAATCCACCCAGCCAGTAGAAGCATGTTTTTGTTCTGGGAGCGTCCATGTCAGGAGTTTGGCTTCATCAAAGGGCTGATCCACCTGCCTAAAACACCCACTAAGAGCAGAACCCCTCTGCTTGCCCTGACTACAATAACTCTGCTAAGAGAGGCCAAATCAAGAGCTCCCGTGGCAATGAAACACTATCAGGGACAAAGTTTTCCCTGCAAAATCTAGACTCATCATTGGAACCTCCCTGAAATACAGTGTATGCTTCTTCCATTTCTTATAGGCTGAAAGGCCACTGTGTTGCCCAAGTGGCCAATGGTCTGAAGGAGCTTCAGTTTTAGATACCCAGCATGAGACATCATGGCATGGCCCAATTATTAACGTGCAGAGTGGGTAAGTTGGTAAGTTTCATAAAATTCCCATTAGCCCGTATCTTCAGCATGTCCAGAACCACATGGGTGACAGCACAACCCTCCGGTGTGTCAGCTATTCCTCCCAGTTGTGTGTTGTCTGAGAATCTGTCCCATCATCCAGGTCATTAATTGCCATACAGTACTGCCCCCAGAATCAATCCCTGGGGTAAAATGACTAGTGATTGGATATTGTGCCATTGATCACCATCCTTTCAGCTCAGCAGATCAGCCAGTTTTCACTCTACCTCACCGTATTCTTGTCCAGGTCACATTTAATTAGTCTGTCTTTGAAGCTGTTATGAGATAGTCTCAAAAGCCTTTCTAAAATCAAGATAAGCTACATCCACCATTCTCCCTGAATCTACTGAGCCAATCATTTTAATGTAGGTGGATATCACAGTGGTCAAGCATGATTTCCCTTTTGTAAATCCAGGCTGACTATTCATATGTTCACATGAATATACTTATATGCATATACAGAAATATTATACATAACTCAGCCCCAAACTGTAAAAATCAGTAATGGCTTTCCAGAGAATAAAGCAGGAACTGCCCTCTTAGAAGGAAGTACATAATCCTGCAGCATTTGGTGTCTGTCCCAGGGCAGTGTGTGGAATCTGGGAGTTGCTGCAGACAGGAACACAGAAAGCTGCTGCTCTGTAGCACAGAGCTCCTTGTAAACTGCATCTCATCAGAATATCCTCAGCCTCAAGTTTTGAGCAGAAACAAGATGCCTTGAGAGAGAAGGACTGTTAATTCTTGCACTCTTTATAATTTTATAATTACATGCATTTATAACTAAAGGCCTTTAAACCAAACCAACAAGTTCTCTGTTTGAAGAATAGGTTTCAGTGCTTCAGGATGGACGCTTTGTATTTCTAGTGTACATAGAATAAAAGATTACAGTTTTCCAGCAGTAATTTATAAGCCATCCTTTCTTCTTTCCCCCCATTTATAACTGAATCCTGTAATGCTACAAGAGGCAAAGTGCTGCAGGAGGAAAGTTGCATTGCTTCCTTACCTTGTGGTTTCCCCACAGACGGGCCAGCCCGTTGGGATCCACTATCCGAAATATTTTGGATTCCTTATCTTCCCATCGGATGAAATTTTCGTACCGGCTGTCAGAAAGCAGCTGATAAACATAATCCCACAGCAACCTACAGTCTGGGAAGAGAGAAGCAAGAAAATAATTACTTTTCTTTTTCTTTTCTTGGGATTAATTCTGGAAATTTTTTGGGTGAATGTGTAGTGAAAGGACAGTTGGAATCAGGGCTGAAACAGCTGCTGTGACCTGAAATGAAAATGGCTTGGCGGGTATCGAGTAATGTTTGCCAAATGGACTGGAATATACAGCCTCTCCTGATGCATCCCAGTTCTCCTGACACTGACAGAGCATCTCCATCTCATCAAAAGCTGTGTGAGGGGACCTGCTGGTCTTAATTGTGTGTTTATGGTTGTACTGAAGCACATAAAGCTCACACTGTTGGCCCTGATGCTGTTGCTGGCTGTTTTAGTGGAGAAATCACCAATCCTGCAACCTGCTCTCCCTGCTTGAGGCTGCCCCTTTCTGTGCTAACATGTGAGTCTAAAGCATGGGCAATATTATAGCTTTCCTTGGTAGGCTCCATGTGATATAAAACTGACAGCTTCTCCCATTTTCAATTTGATTTTCTGTTTTACTTTTCAAGGTTCCTGAAAAGAAACAACACCTAAGTATTATAATTACTTGAGTGCTATTGAGAGGTTAAATACTTTCTATTTGGATAATTGAATTCAAATTTCCTCTTGGCAAACACTCCTTAGGTCGCTAATTAAAGGTCTAACAGACACTTAAGTTTTAGTTTAGTGTTTTTCAGTTTCATGGCAGTCTCTTGAGACTGAGGAAGCCAAGAGCTGAGCTGCTCCTACTTCCTGTTTGCAGTGTGTGTGTGCAGCACAGAATAACAGGGAATATGGAATATGGGATGTGAATTGTACAGAGCTGGGGGTACTGCTGCTGTCAGAAACAACAGAGTTTTCACAGCTCAGCTATCCAGATTTCTAAGGTGGCTTTGGGGTTGCATTTTGCTTTGAAAGCAATACCACCCTCTGAAAAACTGCTTGTTGGAGTTGTTCGAGGGCTGGCAACCAAAGAAATCCAGCTTCTAAGTGCTAAAATGGATTCTTGTCAGCCTGTTTCTCTATTCCTGTCTGTCTGGGGCTGGCAGGTGTTACAATGGGGATGATGACATGAGAATATAAAATACGTTTTGGGAAAGGATATGAATAACATGTTTAATGAACACACCTGAAATGGATAGAGATTTTCAAGTTATTTTCCCACATTCAAACTGCAATGAGTATCTCTGACACCAGTACTGTCTCTAAAACCAGAGCTTAGTTTGCCAGTGCCCTTGCTTTAGTCTCTCCCTGTCAGTCTTACAAAGAATGATGCAGTTTGTTTTGAAGAGATGACGTCTGCCAAAAAATCGCAGGTTCCCATTCTAGCTGAAACCTACCCTGATGGTCACCTCATCCATGACATCAAAAAGAGGAGGAATGTGAAAGGCAAGAGACAAGACTTTTTTTGCTTGGAAAAACCTTTTTTCATTAACATTTTTCACAGAAAAACGTTTTCCACAGAAAAATGTCCATCCCCATTGGAGATTTTTCTAGGTTTTATTTAAAAAATGAAACCTGGGCACAAGTTTCCCTGGACTAAGTGAGAGGTCTGAAAACTAAGGTTGAAGGCTGCCACTTGAATTTCTGTCATTCCCCCTCATTTTTGTGTTTGTCATTCACAAACCACAATTCTTACATTGCCTTTCTGTCAATGTTTTTGCACACACACATACATACATACATTATTTAAAAAGCTTCTTTTCTAGACTTTAATTATGATTCAAGGGAGATTATATTGCTCTTCTGGTTTGTGCTTTTTAATATTGTGGGAGGTTTTCAGATTAAAGGGTAGTAAGCTCCCACTTAAATGGTCTACTAACACACATGCAATTCATTCTAGAACTCTTTCAATGCAAGAAATGTATAGAAAATGTCTTTTTTAGTGCAAGAATCCTTGGGCTCAGCTGGAGGGATGGTGCTCATGCAGAGGACAGTCAGTGTCAGGCTTTGTCATATTCTTGAATGTTCAACCCAGGGCAGACAACCTCCAGTTACAGAACCTTGTAGCTCATATTTACAGTTCTGCAGAGATACAATTTACTTTCACCTCATTATTTGCAATAGGCAATGTTATTTTTAATCTCTCACATTCAGACACACTGGGCCCCCCTTCTGCACAAAACAGAAGCACACAAAAAAAATCAACCTGAGATGTTTAGGTGGAAACAAAGAGAGCTTCAGATGCTAAGAAGAAGTAGGATTCGAGTGCAGATTTGGTTTTTTATTGTTCACTTAGTTTTTAGGATAGATTCAGGCTAAGCTTGAATATAAATACACCTCAAATGAGAAGAACTCAGATCTGCATCTTGAGATCTTCACAAGAAAAATCGTAAGTGATGAAGGGCCCCATCCCATATTCTCAACTGACTGAGCTGCTCAGACTTGCACAGGTATTAAGTAGGCTGGTGGAATTTGCAAAAAACCCCAACCACCCAAGTAACTGAGACTGCTGTTTGCTTCAACAATAAAACCCCAAATCCTTGAAAACTCTGCTTGGTTCCTACAACCACTTAAAAACTTGATTTCAAACCATATGGCTGTCTACCAGCAAAGTTAGATATGTTGCAGTAATTTACTGAGCATCAGGGCAACTGTGGTAACTGTGTCTCAAGCCACTGCAAATAGGAAATAAAAAGCATTAAACACCAGTAGAAAAGAATCAGGCTCTCTGCATTTCTTCTCCCCAGAGTTGAGACCTCTGAGCACACAGTTTGTTATCTTGGAGCAGCTGATGCTTTGCAGCACACTTTAGTTATGTATGAGCTCTGCTTGCACAGGACCTGAAGCAGCTTGCCTTCCTTGTAGTTTCACCTGGGACACTTGAGCACAGGCACTCAGGGGCTTTTTGTTTGGTTTTAACCAGAAATGGTTGCCCTACATAACTTTCTCCACAGATTGCACAGTAAAAAAAACCAAAAAACCAAAAAACCAAGAGGTCCTGGAGGGTTCTCCCTGACTGAAAGAGGATCAGCAATTAAATAATCTACCAGTAAAGATAATCTTTAATAGGACACTAGAGACAGAGTCAAGGCTACCTGCTAACTCTTAGAGACTGTAATGAACTTGGACTACAGCAGAGCCTATTTGCAGGCCTGTGAAATTGGTCAAAACCCAAGAAGAGGCAATTGCTAGAAAACTATTTTAAAAGGAGCTTCTTTGCTAGGAAAAGAGGCACCTCCACAAAAGGCTGCTGGAGATGACAGACAATGTGCTCAGGCACAGGGTGGGATTCTTGGGGCTGCCTTGTGCTAGGCCAGCAGTTGGACTTTGATGATCCTTGTGGGTGCCTTCCAAGTCAGGATGCTCTAGGATTGTATGATACAGAAAGCTGCATTCTCCAGGAAGGTCAAAAGTGTGATGTGTATTTTTAGGAAGGACAGAGGAAATGGAGAGAAGGACTTGTACGTGGATGGTTGTTTTGCAAATGTCAATCACTTATATGAGGAAAGTCTGGATGGTGGAAATGACTCCATGAAGACTCAATCTCTTCTTGGCTGCCAGAAGGCCTCCAAAGGAGCTGTTGCATCAGGGGACTCTCCACAGGGTGTGTGTTGGTTAGTGAATAATAGCAAGAAAGCATATGGATGTTGCTGAGGCCAAGCAAGTTTAAAAGTGTGGGAGATTAAATCAGAGTTGAGTCAGGGCTGGTACCTAAATTGTTTGGGCATGCTGTGATTTCCTGCCTTTTGGCTAAAATAAGCTTACTTAGAAAGCAACTATGCCTCCCTAGCACAGGGAAACATCATTTCCCCCTAGCACACATTAAGTTTTTTTTAAAAAAAGTGAACTCATATGGTTGTACTTTGTGTAGTCTGCAGCTACAGAGATTCAGCTGTGGACAGAGCTGGGACTGGGAGGTTTTAAGATGATGTAGATGGAGTGGGAAGGTGGTGAATGGCCCAGCAATGTGGAAAGGGTTTCAAAACACTGGCACTTCCATGCCCTACCATTTTCTCAGGTGTAATACTAAGCAAGTCTGAACTATGTAATTAGCTGGGAATCAGGGCAAACTGCAGCTTCAAAGGGAGAGGTATGGCTACAACTTTCCTCCTGCAGCTAATGCTTCTAGAGGGACTTTTATAGCTATGCACAAGGTAGTGATAAGGTGTAGAGTACTTAGCTGGTTCTCAAATTGTCTGCCATAAGCACTGCCCTACATGTGCAAGAGGCAGCAGTTTCCCACTCCTGCTAATAAAACCATGCTATTATTAATTGATTAGGCACGGTCTTCTGAATACACACCTAAAGAATACCAGCATATAAATACTTCCTAATAGCTATATGATAGTAATAAATATCCCTTAGAATTGAAATACCATCTCAGAATGATCTGTAAATGAAACATTACAGATCTTAGGTTCCTAGTATTTTGATATTGGTCCAGCCATTACAAATGACTTCTCCAGTATCATTTGGCCAAGGTCATCTTCATGTTGCAGAGAGGTCTCATACCCGTACTCCCAAGGACTAAATCATGCTGTTAACAATACAGGCATATGCATGCTAAAGACCTCTTTTGTTCAGGATATAACATTCTTCTTCACTGAAATATTACTTAAAGCACATGCTGTATCTGATCCCTCTATTGTTTAAATGGGGCCATGGTGCAGAGCTGGCCCTCTTCATGTAGCAACTACCAAAACCTTCCCGTAACCACAGAAATGTTTTGCGAGACCCACCCACATCTTGCACTGAAGAGCATTTATATAAAAAGTGTTTGATCTGGCTGATGACTGCCTTGGAACTCAACATGGCTCCACACAGGAAGAGATGCCAAAGGAACGTTGTCATACTCCCTCTGACTTCAGCTGAGGCCTTACCCCTTGCTGTGTAGGTTAGCCTAAAATCTCTCCAGCATGATATCATTTGACTTAAATGGTTCTGTGATTTCTACCAGCTGAAGAGTTCTCCCAAGCTTGGCCCCCTTTATTTTACAAGGTGATTTGTGCTTCAGCTGCATTTCATGTTCAGAGTGAAGCAAACAATGGCTCTTCACAACTGAAACTAATGAGCAGAACCCTGGAAGTTCCCTGGCACTATGGTTTCTCTAAGTACACCTGAAGTGTGTGTGAAGACAACATGGTTATGCTCATGGTGTCAGAACAATGAACTGATGTAATTCACAGTCACTGGAGCTGGGGAAGAGCCTTCGGTCCCAGAAAGTCTCTGACCTTGGGAATGCCACTGTCAGCATCCCAGGAATGGTCTGACTGGAGAGTTTCCTTAACAGACATGCTGCAGGAGCATTATGTTCTGTTGAATCCAGCCTCAAGATCTATGACATATTCATTTTAGCAGACAAAACCAAAAGAAAAATGTAACCAAGTGTCACGGTTAAGGGTTCAAATGGCTCTGAGGCCCGGGGGAGCAGACCAGTCCTGAGATGGAGCATCCTGGTCATCAATGTTTGTTAATCCATGTCCAGGTCACTGAGGGAAAATACTTTTCTTTCTGTGAATGTTGCTGCTGAAAGCAGGATGGTAAGCTGCTATGGTAAAGCCAATGTTTTTTTGTGGAGAAACCTCTTGACAGACAACTGTTTGTTCAGCTCAGTAAATTCAAGCTGGGGCTGAGTAAAGAGGTTGCCAGATCACACAATACAACAGTTGTATGTTGCTTCAGTCTTGTACCCAAATGCTGAGTGGGAGATCAGGCAGAAGGAGAGTAGAAACCTGAGAGTGTCATGCTGTTAACAGTTGTGCTGTGAGGTTGTAAAAATAACACAGCAAGATGAGGCCAAGCTCTGTCTTTGGCAATAAAAATTTATACAAGGAAGGAGGATCCAAAATATTCCTCATGAGGTTGTAGAAAAGAGCACTGAAATCACAACAAATATGTAATAGATGGGTCACAGAGCACTGATAGATAAGACTTTGAAAGCTAAGGACTGTTGTATTAAAACAAGTCTTTTTTCTTCCTGTCCTCTTCTAATCCATCACCCCATCTCCACCAAATGGATGGGCATTTTCAGTATTATCTTCAAGTGCTGTTCTTTTTCTGCTCCACCACAATGGTAGAAAAGAGTCCTGCTAAAGAAACCTGTCTCTGATTCTCCTGTGTCTTTTCCTCAGCTTTACTGCTCATGAAAGGCAATGACTGGAAAAGAAATTTAATCTCTGCCTGTTCTTGTGCAGTTCTTACAAACACCTCACAACCTCTTTGACATCAGAAAACTGGCCAAACACATTAATGATGGGAATTTAACAATTAAGAATGACATCTTACCTTCAGAATTGTACTCTAGAGAAGCTGGCAAAAGCAGGAAGGACTTAATTGCAGCAAAGGCATTCTCAACAAGGGTAAAAATTTTTAACCCCACATTGTGAGAATCTCTACTATCTTCTGACAGTTCAGTCTTGGGTTTAGACTTCTGTTTTTTTTCAAGAGCAGAAAATCATTGTCTGTAATAGACTGCTCCCCATGAACCTCACTTCTGTGCTCTCTCAGAAAGCCTAGAGTACTGTGGGAAGTGTGAGCATGGCTGAGGGACACAGCTCCTGCTGTGTTCCCAGGAAGTCCCTCCTGAAGGGATTTCAGAAGCCATAAACTGGTGATTTCTGATGGGTCCATTGCCAAAAAAATGAGACGCGACCTCCCCTTCTGGGGGTTAAAACTCCACATTGAGACATGGCCGAACTTCCCCTTCCCTTCCCTTCCCTTCCCTTCCCTTAAGGGAGATGGAAAACAACCTTACCAGTTTAATAGTTTGCATTTGAATTAATGTAAACTGATGTGTGCCACTTGTAAGTGATTGGTATTAAAGCCAGACTTAAATAGGCCGGTCTCTGGAGACAGTGAATTGTAGAGTCAACACTGTAAACAAACAGTGTGCTCTCCTGGTTTAACTAAGAGGATTCAAAGTGATCCAAGTTTGCTTTGTAGAAGAAAATCTGAATTACTGAAACAACTCTAGCCTGAAGGAAGCGTGCAGTACAGAGGGAAAATAAGGGACCTGTTTTCATTAAAAGGCAAGGTTCTTAAACGAGAGTGTAACATCCTGCTGACCCCAATGGATGCTTAGGGTACTCTGGAGTCACTTATGTGCCTAGCCATGGGATGTAAATGGCTGCTGCAGTACAGTAATGAGAAGAATGAAATCTAAATGACTGAGCTTTCCTCTGGCTTGGTCAGTCCTGGCTTCTGAGTAGACCTGAACAAGCCCTGCCTGCAGTTTCTGCTCCTGTAACTGTGAAGCAAGACACTTCACAGAAAATCTACAACCACCTATCAAAGCTATTGCTATTCAGACATTGTTTGAGCTTGAGTGTCATTAGTTAAATTGGCAGGGAAGGCCCACTTTCATGCTGAAATTAATTGTTAATGCCATCTTAAGAAGACTCTCAAGGTTATAATGAAAACTCCTATGAATATGAGCTCTATGAGTTTGACTCTCACCCACACTTCAGTCTCTCCAGCAGTCTGGCTTTCCACAGGGGCTCCATGAGCCATGGCATGTAGTGGAGATGTAAAAGTGTACATGACTGCAAGAGCAAGTGATGAAACAAGGCCAGTGACATTATCATGGTCATATCCAAATTGGAGTGACAGGCCAGCATTACACCAGGATTTTCATGTTCTTGCAAGGCTTCAATCTGCACGAGCTGCTGCCCTACAGGAAGGAAGGTCAGTTCCCTGGAATCACAGCTACTGAACCCCTACCACTTACAACTCAGAACTGCCAAAGTGACCCACTGTTTTGGCTTTCTGTAGGTTGCCAATCTGTAATTTGAAATTGCTCAGCTGCTCTGACCATCTTGTCAAAGCTGTCCCCCAAAGTCTGGGTGAGCCCTGTGGAACAGCCCTGTGGAACAGCCCTGTGGAACACTGCCAGCCAGATGTGGCCCCATGCACAACCCTCTGAGCCCTGCCCTCAGACAGTTCCTTACCCAGTGCACTGGGAACCCCCTCATCCCACAGCCATGCATCTTGACCCTGCTGTGAGGGGCAGGATGAAAAACCTGATGTAACCACCATCTTCCCTCAATCCACTAGGTGGGTGATATTATCATACCAAGGTAACAAATGAGTTAAATGGGATTTACCTTTGTGGCTGACTGTGCCTGATGTCTGCATTATTCTTTAAATGCCTTCCAATAGTACCCAGTATTAACTTTTTCATCTTTTTTCCAGCCCTTCTGTGAGGGCTGACAGTATCAGCTACAAAACCTGTAACTTCTAAGTTGTGCTTCGATGCTGGTTTTTACCCTCTTACCTACAGAGGCATAACTGTTCTTTGTCTCCTTTCCCACCCTCCCTCCCTACCATCCAGCATATGCCATGGCATAGTAACTGCACCTGTACAGCTGTTTTACACAGAGAGAAAAAGAAACTAATATGTTGTAACATATTATGAATAATAAAATAATGTGGTTCATTGGCACAAAGGATTTTGCTGGCATACGAGTTAAAAAACCCCAAAATATCATCCTACAACATGACACAGTTGTAAAGGTCCCATGGACACACCTGGAGTAGATGTGGGTGCTGGGGCTCTGGTCCTAGTAGCTAAATAGTGAGGAGACACTGCTGAAGTGCAGTGGTTTAAAGTTTGGTGTCTTTTGATGTTTAAGCTCTAAATGTCTGTTGTTAGAAATCTGACAGCTCAATCACCTGAATTTTTCTTATCCTCATTTAAAAGCTTTTCAGCCCAACTCCAGAGTATAAACAAAAAAAAGTACCAATTGATTTGCATTTTTAAAAGCACTGTCTTTGTGAAAAGGATATTCCACTGTCCCCTCCTGTCTTTTCCCCTCCCACACTAGTAATTTTTTCAAACAAAGGAGGAGAATCCACAATTCTGTTCCCCCTCCAAACTCTATCCCCACACAAAACAGTCTAACTCCTTTGGAAGACCTCCCCATGCTCAGAGCCTACGCCCATCCCAAGTGCTGTTTTGTAGATTTTAGTAGAATGTGAGTCATTCATAGTTGATGTGCTCTTACCACGGGGCTGCATTTTTGGTTTCGGCCATCAGACTGTTTTTTTGAGATGTCTCTTACACACGCCTCGCCACAGATCCGTGGGGTTCATGCTGTACCCCTGTAACTCTCAGGATGTGTGGCACATTGAGAGGCTGAGGTAAAGCAGCAGCAAGTCTGGAGGCAGCTCCCTGTCACGACTTTGGCAGGGTAAGAATCTTGTCCATCCTCATTCCAACAGCAGTCAATGGCTTTATGGGCCTAACCAATACAGTGGTAGACAATGTGCCTCCCAACAGTTTAAACATTGCCTGGCTTTTCCTCAGACTCCTGAAGGGGAAGAAACAAATCCAGCAGCTCATAAAGTCAGATACAGCCCAGTTGCTAAGGTAACCCAGCTGATAAGAGCAGCACACTGCTGATAGATAGCACCAGGCACGGGACTCCCCTGCCTTTAGATTTCAGCATGCTGTGGATTAGTGAACAAGCCCTTTCAGTCCCAGAGCTGGTACAGAAAAAGCTGTATACAGCTTGGAGCTGGAAATCTCAGGGATCTGCTCAGCAATGTACTTCCCCTCACAAGAAATATCCAGAATTGTATTATGAGTTTTAAGAGACTGAATCAAAAGTGAGGTAAATACCACCGTGTCATTAGCTTGATTTGGATGTTTCTAAGACAACCTCTATGTGATAAAGGTTATAGTTGGTTATCCAACCCTGTTATAGTTGGATGATCCCATAACTGCCTCTTGCACCTTGGGGAAGTACCTTTTACAAGATATCAAAGCCCTAAAATGCTTGATAACAAAACCTTCATAGTCAGAGGTTCATGGGGAGTAGAATTTCCAGTCTGCAGAAGGGCTAATTTGAGGTGCCCCTCTTAATTTAAACGGCAATTGTGTTAAAAAAAAAAAAAAAGAAAAAAGAAGAAGAGAAAACAAAAGGTATCTATTTTCACCCCCCAGAGAGAGATATCCTTGGAGACAGTTTATGGGCAACCAAGATCGACTACTGAAAAAAATTCAGAGCTAAAAGTAAGCCATATATAGAATGTTTGCTTGCTAGAGTCCAAGTTAGGACCTGACTACCAAAAGTGGTGCTCCTTTGAATTAGCAGTTCCAGTAGGGAAAACTCTCCATTAAGCTCTGCTGAATTCCCCTTTTGAGGTATTTTTAATATTTTTACACACTTTTAACTAGATGACTACTGATACCTGAGTTACTTAGTTTATCTCTTGCCTGGGTGTCTTTACAGGGGGTGCAAACCTAATCATCTCACCATGATGACCTCCAGTCCTGACAAAGTTACACAAAAGACTTGTGTGTATCGTGTTGAGAAGACAGTCAACCATAATTTTCAAAATCAACTCTAGCCAATGATGAATAATATATGTCACCTTAATGAGTAATATAAAGATACTGTATGCCTCTGGCTTTGCTAGGAAAGTGTTAAATGGCCTTAGATGAAAAGATAATAAGACCTTCAACTTGAAATCCTTTGCTGTAAAAGGGAAAGTGCTTTACCAGTAAAATTAATATTTTGAAAAATGGTATTACATAAAAAGATAGGAAAGATTAGTCAGCCAGTGAGTAGAGGTCATTATTTTGTCTGACAGAAAGTCCAGAGCTGTATTGATCGACCTCCTGGAAAGTGAGCATTTGTGTATAGCAGCAAGCAAAAACATTGTTTTCTTTCTCAGCACCAACTAATTGCATGCTGCATTTAAAAACACAATCTACAAGTAAACAGATTAATGAGGCTGTGAGGTGCCTTAAGTCCAGGAAAAATTCTTTCTACAATATAAAACATCTGAGCTGGGAACAGAAGATGTTCTGGAGCACAGTCTAAGGTTTTAGTCAGCAGCCTACCAGGCTTCCCTAGTATCTCCTCATCACTATCTCCCCTGAACATCACCTGCATGCAAGTGGTTCAGCCATAGGAAGTCAAGGCTCTTCTCAACAATGTGAACAGTTGAGCACTCAGCTCTGGCACTGGACTACTGGTAAACCTTTTCATTGCTCAACACATCAGTCATCCTCATCAGGAAAATGGAATTAATGTCAGTGATTTCTAAAAAGCCCTTTTGAAGAAGATATCTGCATTGATGTACATTTGCAGTTTAAGAGCCACGTCTCATACCTTTCATGATCTCTCTCACACTGAAGTGGCAAGCATGGTTGGTCAAACACCTTCATGTTAACTATGGCATAAAGGTAAGGACATTGAGATGAAAAAAACATTTATCATGACATAAAGAAGACGTGAAATCACTTATTGGCAAGAGCTGTGGGATGGGTGGGAAGCAGGTAGAAAGGTACTTTCTTTCTAGGGGGCCTAAATATGCTGCCATTGAATTCAACAGCTCCAGTGAAGGTGACTTCAGGCATGAAGCACAGGCTGTCTAAATGCTTGGTAGTAATCCAGTTTTTATCACCTTTAAATTAGCTGTGAGGTCTTTACAGTGTCTCTACAGTTCAGGGGCCATTACAATCCAACCAGAGGAGCAGTAGCTTGTGCCTGTACAGCAAATGAGGCATGTGAGCTTTTAAAATTAAAGGACTTGGGCACTGATGGAAGTACACTGGCCAATTTATCAGCAGAAATCTAATCAATCTAACCATGAGCTCTGTAATTCCCCAACCCTGGGCTATAAAACACTGCCCTCATCTGAACCAAATGCTTGAACACATTCCAGGTTTCTCTGGCATGAAAAAATCCACCAGCTATTTCAGGTATGCCATCCTTGCTTATGGGTCTCAGCAAAGCCATGGGCCTGCAAGTGAAAGCACCTAAGTCTGCAGGTACAGCCTTTGGATAACATTTTGAATGGCTACACACACTTGCCAAGCAACAGTGTTAGGCCCAGATTTCCAAGGGATTGGGCTCTGTTGCCCTGCAAACAACACAGGGATAGAAAGGACAGGGGAATTACTGGGGCTGGTGTCACTGGACCTACTGAACAACGTGCAGAAACCAAAGATTCCCAACTATGTAAGAAAACTCCTAAGTTATAGTAAAAAAATTACAGCAACACATGCTCTGTATATTTTTTCTTACATTTATTTCAGACTAGGGTTTATTTTTAAAGAATGTTTTCTTCTGGAAAATAAAGATTAAGTGCCTTGATTTCCCAACAACACTTTGAGGGAAGAAAACCTCCAGTGATGGGACCATCAGAGTATTTTCTCTGCCATAACTTTAAGCATACTTATTAACTTGCTGAGAATTTTGTGGGTAATAAAAATCAAAAGGAGAGAGACAAATGTCAGCCAGGCAAAAATGTCGAAGGATTAACTTCATCTTTCTATTAGTTAGATCATGGTCCTTGCTGTGCTTGATCTTGACTAGATGGTAAGATACGTATCTTTGGAATTTAAAGTGGCAAATCTTAAGAAAATAGAAAATCTTCCTCATTAAAGCTGAGGCAGCACCACATCTGTAACAAATTTAAGGCATGTAAGGACAAAAAAGAACAAGGTGTTTGTAGCTCTGTGGACATGTGTAACGCCCCACAGGAGCTGGGGATCACATTAGGTCACTGCTGACACAACTGCATGGAATCTTTCTGGGCGTGGTGTGTATTTACATCTCTCAGAAGAAATTGGTTACTGGGGCATCCAGCGTATTTCTGAAGTGGTTGGATTCCCCTTCCCCCTCTCTCTATTTACAGTTCCCTTTGGAGTACAAGAAACATTTTCTGTAACCTCAGCTTCCTGATTCAGCTGTTGTGATGTCAAGTTATTTATGATAACAAAAGTGAGACAATGCCTGTGGTTTGTGTGGGACAAAGCCAACCTTGTTTCTGTAAAAAGGGACAATCCTGATGTGAGAAGCCCAGGAAAAGCTAGGAAGTAGGACTCCGAGGTGGTATTTCATTAGTCCTGCCAGCTTCATAATGGGCTTGATACTGCATTATTTCAAAGGCTACTTGACAGAGGGTTTCTTCCTTTCCACAGGACTGGACACTAATGTGAATGGAACTCTTGGAAAACTCTCTCTTCGCAGAACAAGGCTTCAGAGATAGGTATCCTGGGAAATGAATGGATTGCTAATGGGTGGAGAGGCAGCGAGTGTCAGGATGCAAATGTTTCAATACCAATTACACGTTCTGTGCTCACAGACAAGTCATTCTGCACCTCTGCTTACCTATCGCGAAACTCGTTTACTAATCTAAACCACAGATGTAGTGAAATCTACATTGCAGAGTGCCAGTAAACTCTTGATGTCACAGAGTAGCAAAAGGAAAGGAGAAACTCCTAAAACAAAGCATGGTTAGTTATGAATGAAGAGCATTAACTTTGGTGTAGGCTAGAGAATGTCCCTTACCTGCTATCCTGCCGATTGGCATGGCGTGGTCCTCGGGAGGGGAGACAGACACCATGATGTGGTTCATGTAAGCTAACTCTTCTCGGTGGGACAGGTTGATGGGCTTGACCTCCCTGTGCAGCCCATCCTCAGACAACCTCGGTGGTTTGAAATCGGAGTGCCTGGGGTTCAGTATCAAAGGATGCATGATAGGGCTGGGCATCAGCTGGATGACCCTGGTGTTCTCCTGGCGAGGGCTGGAGGGCTTCTGGAGCACCTCGGAAGGAGGTGGGCAGTGGTTGTTTTCTATCGGGGACACTGAGAGAGGATAGGGTTCCTGCTGGTTGTTCTCATGCTGGTGCCTTGTCCCTGGCACCCTGTCGGCCGGGGACAGGCGACGGAGGGTGTTGTCCATGGGGGACTTGAGTGGGCGCTGGTCGGGGTCTGGCGACGGACGGTGATTGTTGGTGATGGGCGACCGCGAGCGATGCAACAGTTCAATGGTTGGGGGGTTGTGGTGGACTGCTTCTGCCGAGGGTCTCGAAGGTCTCTGCACAAAGCTGTCTGTAGAGAAAAAAAGAGTCCCCAAAACACGGACTTTATACGTTGTGATAAAGGTATAGGATCTACTGCTGACAGCTTGCAAATGTTTTTTATTGTGTGAGCTACAGATGCCCAGAAAAGTACTGGATAAATGCAGATAGTTGTTATGTCTACACAGAATGAAAACAGTGAAAACAATCTCCCTCCACCGCCACATAACAACAGTTCCTTGGGAAACACACTAAGAGAAATCCCATTTTGAGGAGCTGACAGAACACTTGTGAAGTAAGATCTGATTTAGCTGTACTAACAGTGTTTCTGCACAATTTTTTTGAAACTTATCTCCTGCCATTCATGTCTCTCCACGTCATTCCTCCTACTACCATGATAAGTACTGTAAGGTAGAAGGGAAAGAAAAAAGGGAAAATGTCTCCAGGAAAATACTGGTTATTAAGTTTTAGATGGTAGAGACTTAGGTCAAGGTAGAGAATAACTCAGTCTGAAATATGAATGGGGTTGTTTAAAAAGACCCTACTGGTAGGAAGCTCTTTATGAAACCCTCCATTTTATCCCTGCCTTGATTTTAAGAGCACGTTACATCTTCGTAAGGATATTTTCATCTTCTTTTATTTAGTCTGTGGTGTCTACTGATGGACTGTCTCATATAAGCCCTTACATATCTTCAGCAGGAGGACTTGTAGCATCACTTTTGCATGAACACACTTTCCCAGCTGTGATACTTAACAGTAGTATGGAGATAAACCACTACCAATTCTTTCACAAAACCAAAATTTTTGCCAGTGCAAACTTTCAGGTTAGCTAAGGCCATCAATTTTGACTTGGGAAACTACTGACAAAAAGGAAAGCACCACCAGAGCTACAGTGACTAACAGGTTTTTATCAGAAAAACAAAGATCAAATTTCAGTGCTATTTGTTGAAAGCCTTGGGTGATAACAGAAGGAAACTTCTGGGTATGTGTCAACAACTGAAACAAGTAGCTGCCTATTTGAGGTTGCCTGTTTGTTCACTCCATTTTCTCTGAACATCAGATGATTTTCTTGCTCTCTTGCCAAGGCAGTGATACCTGTTTGAAGACCCTGTTGAGGTGAAGACTAAAGGGCTCCTGCTGCTCTGGAACCCAGGCAGGCATCAAGAGATGGGTCAGCACATACCCAGGGAAAGGCCTGAACAGGAAAAGCTCAAGTCCTGAGAAAAAGTACTGGCAGGCAGTGACAAAGCATCTGCACAAGAACACTAAAATCTACAGGAAAACCTGGAATTTTAGGCAGAGCCTACATTGCTCTAGAATACTTATTAAACACACCTGTGGCCCCAGACAAGAAAAATGCATTCGTAGGGCTATTCAAGATACTCATAATGGAACAGCTGGAGGACATGGAACTCCAGAGCTATATATTGTTCTTGCTAAAACCCAAACAGTTTTAAATACAATCTGGCCAGCGAATCTGGGATAAGAAGATCAAAGAGGAAAAGTCTACAACTGTACTCTGTGGCTGTCTTTCCTCCTTTCTTTGCCACAACAGAAAGAAAATCAAGTCCCAAATTTTACTCAGTGTCCTATCTTCTACAGACCATCCACTCCCATCACTGTACATTCAAATGCACTGTGCTCATTCTTGGCCTGTAAATATAGACCAGAGTATTGTGTTGTTTCTCCTATTTATTTAATGCCTTGGCTGAAGGGACGAACTATCTTTAAAGTAGAAAGGAATGCCCTTGCTGTGCCTTTCACCAAGCTCTCTGCAAACATTAGCTGGCTCTGATAAACTCCAAACAGAGGTGTTCCTGCCTGTCTGCTTCCAAACCATGGTGATACTGAACCTGGACAGAGGAGACAGGAAGTAGAGACCAAGGAACTCCTGAAAAAGCAGATGGAGGAAACACCACAAATGAATATACACTAGTGGTTCATTTTCCTTCAGTATTTTTTTCTTAAAGTGCTTAACAAAAGAATCCCCTCATGGCCAAAGATGCTGTTTGCCATAAAACAATTCCAACTCAGCTCCAAGTAGGACTGCCACAAATGACCCTGAAAAGAAAAAAATCCTCATCACATTCATTCCTTGGCACATCTGGTGATTGTCAGTTGAGCACATATGGTAGATCATTTCAAGCAGCACTAGATCCACTCTGGCTCTTCATTCCAAATGAGCAACAGTCTTTTCTTGAAGACAAAGCTGTGAAAGGAAATACACCTCCCAGGAAATTTGCTGACCTATCCATATAGGGATGGGTGGGGCTGCATTTCCTCTGGGAGTGAGCAATTGCTGGCCTGACAGTCCCAAAGATTGGCACTCACTGCTCACCAAGGAAAGAAGTGCAGGGAATGACAGTGTGAGCTTCCTGCATGGCATCCCATCAAATGACTCAGAGCTCCGTCACAAGGACCACGGAATGAAGGTAATTCACTTTCCATTGCTCATCCCTCTGCAGGGACAGAGCCCATTCCCAGCTCATATCCTGAACTGCAGTCAATTGATTTCAAATCCCCTTTGTTTAAGCCTAGTAAGAAACCACTAGATGGAAAGCATTTAAAAGCAGGATCGTAAGTATAATCCATTAGGAAACTGGCAAAACAGCCAGAAAATGGAAGAGATCACTGGAGTAAGGAGAGATTATAATAAAGATACATCACCTGTGAAGTTTAACCACTCAAAACAGTGCAAGGGTAAAACCTGTCCCCTCTCTCAGAGTTTGTGAGTTAGCCAGGGTTAAGTTCTGCTCCTCACATTCATTCTCCTTTTTTAAGGAAGTTGTATTTTGCTGAGGGAAAATGAAAACTCAATTGTGCTAGTTTTTCCCAAGTGACTTTGTGAAACAGGAGGAAGAAGTAATGTCAAAATAAACAAATTCACCTGTCTGTAAATTTTTGGCATAGAGATTTTTTGATTGTTCAGGTCTTGTAGCAGGCAAGCTGTAGTTTCTTTTGCTTATTTTGAAGTTCCTCTCACAGCAAACCAAGAACAAATATTTGTCATTACAAAGAGGAGTTTTAAGTAATAGCAGAGTACTCTAAGCAAAAACAGTGTTACTATCAGCAGCCAGAGTACTGTAAGGAAGAAATCTAAGTGATTTTTAATCACTAGATTGTAAAAGATGTATTTTTTAAATGACAAACATGAAAGGCCAACTGATCATCCCTGTAAAATCCTGTCTAGTCGAAGTTGCTCCATACATTAAATGTAGGAGTGTCTGAGAGAGCAGCTAGTATTTCTGTTTGAAATTTAGAACGGGAACACTCGTGGGTGAAGGCCAAGCTAGAGCAAAAGACAGATCTCACTGATGGTCTGAGTACAGCAGGCAACTCTCTCTTGCACAACTCTGCCAATTGGACCTCATCCTGACCTGCAGCACCCTCATCTAACCTGGAATATTTACACAGCTGTGTGGAAACACTCTGGAGTGTCCTTATTCCACCTGCTGCTGTCCTGCTGTTGGCTTAGTTTCAGGGGTTTGCTGGTGCCATTTGGCTCTGGCTACCTCAGCCTGGCCACAGGCACCTTGCAGAGGTCTGACAGCACCCCTGAATCTTCTCTTCCAATCCCACGTTCAATTCTGAAATAGATTCATTTCAAATAGAATTAGCACACCTTCTCTCCAGTTAGCAGAGACCAGGGTGACACCCTAACTCACTTATATTCTCTTCCTCTGTTTACTCAAAAAAGGAGTAACACTACTTTTTCCTAGATTTTTAAATTGAAAATTAAATTAATTTTATTTGAAAAAATTAGTTCTGCCTGATGCTTTAATGGAAAGGACCTCTGAAAAAGCTTAAGTTTTATATTTTCTATTATATACCCAAAAAACCGAAGAAGTACTTCAGTATGTGTATTTTTAAACAAATTAAAACCTCAGTTTCCCAGTGAAAAAGAAGCACACTTCCATTTTGTAGCAGAAGCAGCCCAAATATGCAATTCCACAAACTTAACTATTCTTTTTTCATCTCCTCTGATAGTCGTGGTATGTGTGCACACTAGCAGACCTAAGCAAATAATTCAGATGGTAAAAATGATAGAAAACCTGCAGAAGCCCACTTCTCTCAGCAGGAATTGCTCAACCAGCCCAACAGCTGAGCAGTGTGATGGGCTCAGTGCCAGGAACTCTGGCATGATGTTCTGACACTGTCAGCTGAAGGGACTGGGAGTTGGATATTCCCCTCTGAGGCTGCCCTCCCTTGTTCTGCCAACCACTGCACCCAGCTGCCTCTCCAGGATACTGAAAGTCCATGAAGCAACTTTGTCTACCTAACTGGGTGCAAGGAAAAATCAATCAATAGGGTCAATAAAACGTTCTGCTTTTTAATCTGTATCTGACACAGCTTTGAAAGATGCTTTGGAAACAGAACAAAATAATAGAAGATAAATGGAGATGGGCTTGTTGACTCACTAGACCATTTGATTGTTCCAAAGTTATGGAGACAGAGGGAGGAGATCAGTTTTGTTTAAGTAACTTTGGAGCAAGGAAATGACATAATTCCTACTCGCCCCTGTAATGGCAGCTCCTGTAAGAATGAAACGGAGTTACCTTCATCATGATTCTGGTGCAATATGACCTCTGGCTGAGCATGGATAGAGTTCCCAGGGTGGAAGAAAGGTGTGAAGAGCATACGAGCTTTCCTTTGCTTCAGGATATGCTGAAGGAGTTCATACAAAACATCACCTGAAAGACAAACAGCAGGAAAAAGGAAATGAAAATGTACATAACTGATGAGAAGACTCATTTAGCCATCTGATGCACGAATTCATGGCTCCTGGGTGCTATTTTCAGACCCAAAAATGCTAGCAGTAAAATCCTGCATCCTACTGCAGTGGAAAGTTCTCCTCTAAAAGGAAAAAAAGGCACATCACACTTCTGAGTGTGACCGTGGCAAAACAGAGTGGCATTCCCTGGCACCATAATGGTTCTATCTTTCCTTAATGGAACATAACACTGCCATATCCAGGAGACCAGTGGACTAACTGCTTATTTTATGCCTTTTATAAATTACATCTTGTATGGATGACCTTATTCCAACATCTACACGAAACACGTAAGGTACTAATGCATTTGGTCTGGTGTAACTGGTTGCACGTTTCAAAGTGAAATTGTGCATCACAGGATAGGAAGTCTCTTGAATTTTCCTTCTGCCTGCTCTCCCGTTTGTCACTGCTCATATTACAGAGGAACAGGTTGCAACAATTACAGCTTATCTGAAAACGGAGTTAGTGATGTTTCACTTAGGAAACCTTGGATTTTCTGGGAGAGTTCTAAACATGGGGGATTTTCAGTCGTTGTGTCTATGAGATTGTAAGCTGTGCACCATTTGTCCCTTGTCTCTGTAAACTGCCCAATATTCTAATTTGTGGGTAACTTGAGTTTCTCGGTGTGAAACAGCTAAAGCCATACTGCTTTCCATAGTTCAGCTTCCTTTATTTTTAACATCCTGGCTGCTTTTACTGTCTCAGCAGTGACTTTAGGGCATTTTTAAAAGGTGATTGCAATACCTGAAAACCTAATTAAAAACAAAGCCTTGAGCACCCAGTTACATGAAAGTCTAAAAAGTGATTTTACCACATAATTTCCATCATTGAATGCAACAGTGGCACAATCATAAATAACTAGTGCTGCAACACTCTGAGCAATAAGGTAACAAATTTGTACCTCTTTTGATTGGGCGCACAGACTAGTGAAAACACCCATAAAGCTGTTTGCATTTTTAAATTTTTTTTTAACCTAATGAAATAGCTGAGACTTCTGCATCACCCACATGCAGCAATGTTAAGATGGTGAAAAATGTGTTGTACTCCCTCCCTGTCTCCCTCCTCTGCTGCCTCTCTTCCCTGGGCAGCCCTGAACAGAACAGCTGTGGGGCTGTGAACCCCTTTCTTGGCAAGACTGTGGGAGTGGATGCCCTTCTCCTGCTTTAACCATGAGGGGAAATGATACAGCTTTCGTGTGGCTTCAGCCTGGAAAAACTTAATGCCTCTGTGGCAAACATTATTTCACAGTTCTTAAATTTCACATACAGTTAATTCTGGGAAATGCTGAGGTAATGTCCCTTTACCTACAGTTATCTAAATTTTTAGGGACTGACTCAGATATCTTCCACGAGGTTTACTGTCAGTGGGGAATACCTGGAGGGAAGGAAGAGACAAAATGCAAGAGAGGAGACCTTTAGTTGGGTTATTTCATTCCAAATTCACCTTAACCTTCTGAATAAAGTGAGATTTTGCAAGTCAGAGGCTATTCTCTGGGAATTCTCTATTTCCAGCCTAGAAACATTTTTAATCTGTTTATTTCAAGTGCCCTCACGGCACACAAGGGGAAGAATAGGAACATAACTTGCAGGCAGGAAGGGGAGTTGCAGACAACATACATAAAGTCCCTTGGAGTCCTTGTCCACATCCCTGCTTTCAATACTCCTTTTGCTTCAAGCAGGGTTAATTTTTACACTCCAAGTGGTGTACCAGAATTTTTTAAAAAAAAAGACTTTCTAGGCATTAGTTCTCACTAATGTATTACAGTGACAACAGACATTAACGTTTGGGCTCTTCTTCCATACAAAATTAGTCCTGGATTTGAAGCACATGCTTAAAAAACTTTATAAACACTAAACATAAGCAACAGTTTGTGAGGCAGATTCTGCAGAAGGATGGTTGTGGACAGTGGCCAAGCAGGTTGGTGCAGAACTGGACCCACAGCTTGATTATCAGCTGGATCCCAGCAGCACCAGCTGTACTCCTGCACCTTGTGTGCCTTGCACTGGAAGCCTCCTCACAGCAATTCTGTCACCACTAGGTCCAAGCTCTTTGATCACCTGTCGTGATTGAAGTGCAGGCCTTTATATTTAACAGGAGTACCTCGTGTGGTCACAAAAAACAAAGGCTCAACACTCATATTTAGTTTAAAACCCCTGACAAAGGAGGGCAGAGGATTACTCTGACTGTAAAACTGGAGCAGACAGATCACAGGGGATACAAATACAGGCAGACACTTCTAAATCTCCTTTGTGAATAAATGAAGACGTAATTTGAGCAATAGGCAGACTGATTCACACACCTGTCTGTGCTGTGCTGAGGGCTGGACTCCAGCACATGCCAGAATATGGTAAAGCAAAGCAAAACCCACGGGAGCTGTTGAACAGAGGCTAAGTCGCCAAGGAAGGAGTTTTGCAGTCACTTTTAGCAGCACCTCAGCCCAAGACAACTGGGAGGCAAAATGCTAATATGGGCTGCTTAAAGAGGCTGGAGCACTTGATTTACTTGCTGCTGTAGTTGGGTCTGTGAACAGATAAGCCTTTACAGGGAAGAGCTGGAAGTCACAAAATTCTGCCAGAGCAGCTTGCTTTCTGGGAGCTCTGCAGGGAGTGTTAACTACAAACAGGTTGGATGTTTGGGTTTGAATTTGCATTCAAATATGCCTACAGCTCAGGTGTATCAGGATTTCCTTCCCTCTTTGTCCTTTTTTGTCCTTGCCTCATACAAGAATCTCCGTCCTCCCTTTACCCTCCCTTTCCCAGTCCACCCCAGTAAAGGTCACCATTTCCTCCTCTGACCCTCTTCAGCTTTTGTTGCAGCTTCCTCTCTCTTCCCAATCACAGCTTCTGTAAATAATCCTCACCTGAATGAGGGGACCTGTATCGAAAGTCCTCTTTGGTCAGGAGCAGCAGAGCTTTGCCATTCATCTCAAAGGTGTTGCTCTCAATGGGCCTCAAGGAAAACTCCTTCTCCGCCCACCGGAGCCACTGAGCCACGTCTTCCCTGCTCCAGTAAACCGGCTGCAAACCTGTGCCAGAAAGAGACCACAGTTCTGTTACCAAATTGAGACAAGGCACAGGAACACAGGCAGACATCACTGAATCCCCTCCTTTCTCCCCACAGCGTAATGTGCAAAGTCTCAGGGGAAAGTGTGAGAGAGGAATGTCATGTTGGTGCAGGATTACTCTAAGCACTGGACTGTGAAATACTTTGGCACTGTGGTTTATCTGTGACATATCGAGAAATGAGAACTGCCTCAGCATCCTGAAGAAAGCTCACAGGACATTATTTAATTCCAGGTTTCTACTGTGCAAAAGGATTTTCCTCCACATGCTCCTTCTGATGTGCAGAGCAGGCAGCAGGCAAGTCCTTGGTGCCATCCATGGTTTTTGTGTATGGTTTCATGGAAGAGAGGTGTGGTCTCTCTCCACACCCCTTGTACATTCATGAGTCAAGAATAATGAAAAGTTGTCAAATGCAAGAGAGCCATGGCTTCTCTCCAGGTGCCTGGGGTGGGGTCTGTAGGGAAGGGCTGCTTAAACACAGCCCCTGTAACTGTGATTGTCAGCACATGTCTTGTTGGGAGAGGTGTATCCATACAGACCCACCCCTCCTCATCACCTGAGCAGGTCCCATTCCCACACAGGAGAGGAAAACCAGGGCCAAGGTTGTGCCACCTTTGGCACTGCTTTAGCCTGTGTTTCCTGTATAGAAATCCAATATTACCAATGTAACTAGGTCCATGTAAGAGGGTACTGCATTTTTTTAGTTAAAGAGTAAGGATATTTGGTTTGGGGACAGATTGTCCAAGGTGCCAAGGAGAATCTGGCACTTCCTTTCTGCCAGCCAGCTCATTCAGCTTATACCGCCTAGGCTATTGTGTTTACTCACAGAGGCCCAACCACATTACCATCAAAGACATTTTGCCTGCTACCTTTATTGGGCCCGGGCAGAGAAGCTTGGGAGGTATGACAATTCAATATCTGTTCTACACACCAATTTAAAAAAGCTTCCTTCCCCTGGAGAGAAGGCAGCACGGTGAAGAGCTGTTTATACCCAAGCGGAGAGATTATCTCCAATCCAATGGGCGATAAAAGCTTTATTTTTCTTTCCCCCTCATGAGATGAGTCATTGTTTGACTTGCTACAAAGCTTACCCACTGTGCATAGGAACATAAAATTTGCCATATCTGATCAGATCTCTGGTACAGAGCCTCTGGCAGGAGCCAGTACCTTACGCTTCAGAGGAAGACAAACCTCCCTTCCTTGTATTGCACCTGGCTGATTGAACGCTGCACATGGGAAGAAATTTCCTTCCTGGCACACCATTCTCTGAGATCTGATTACCCTCCTCCTACCAAGCACTAAAAGAAGCCTGGGAGAGTTGTACCACTCTTGTTTTGGTTTGGTTTTTACTTCTTTAACAGATAGGCAACCCTTTTATTTCTGTTTTAGCAAGAGGTAACATGAAGTGAATTGCATTCTGCTGCTTTGCCAGATTCCCAGACAACGGCTTTGGAAAGTCCCAGAGCCACAGCTGCATATAGAACTGAATCTCTGTCGAAGAGGAATTGAGAATGTGCCTGAGAAAGGGTCAGAGCTGACCTAGGGAAGGGATGTCTGCATGGCCGTAGCAAGAATTTCCATTGGCTTTCAACTGCGGCATACTATTGTACTACAGAAACAAGTAGTAGCCTTTAATTATTTATGAAGTAAATTCTCTTCCCCCTATGAATTAGGGTCTGCTTATTGAGGTCAGAGTTTCCTGTAGGCCCTTTCTTTTTGAAGAGACTGGGGTGAGGTGTAGATTTGCTCAGAGACATGGAAACTGTCATCTAAAATGCCAGAGTGACGTTCATCTTCTGCTGAATAAAGGGCTGTCCCTGCAGAAAATACACTCCAGACCCCAGGCTGTTGCTGTAGCTAAAAGAGAAAGGTGAGACATGATGCAGGCAGACCACAACACATGAAAGGGTTTTACAAGACCATCCGAGCAGTGCTTGAAACGCTCATGTGTGATTTTTTTTGCCTCCCTCTTTGCCATGCCATAAAAGTAATAAATTGCCCAAAGGAGAACTATATAGAAACCTAACCAGCCTTCTGATGTGTACTTCACCTGATGAGGCATGAAACAAAAGAAAACATCACTCTGAAAATCAGGTGGACAAGGACAGAGTTGTAGGATAACTTTCCCAAGAGGTGTGTGCTCCCTTACAGATAACAATGTAACAAATAAATCACTCCTGTACAAACAAAGACCGACACTTCCCACCTGCAGGTGACAGTACATTTCTGCCTTCTGTTCAACTAGTACAAAAGTACTGTGTCCAAAGAGAGCTTTAGATTGATCAGTGCTAGACCCAGAACAGCCAAATAAGTTACACAGACTGGGACAAGCCTTGTGAGCTGTGCTGGCAGCTCTGAAACAGACCCAACACTTCACACTGCAAATGAGGTCTCTGCTGGGTTTCAGCAGCACCTCTAAAACTTGTGAGAAAAGCCCCAAAGTAATATGACCTAGGACCACTTGGCTTGAAATTACTGAGAATCAGCAAGCAGCCAGGCTAATTCAGTTTGGCTATGGCTAAACTGAGTGGGTGGATGTGCCACATCACTCCACCCCTGGGGTGATCCCATAATTAAAATACTTACATTGTGTTTGGAAAACATAAGGTGCCATAAAATAAGTAAACTGCTTTCCCCTAGATGGATTTCTTATTCTCTCACTTCCCTCCCTTCCTGCCCTGCTGCTTTCCTGGGAAGTTAGTTTCTCAAAAAAAACATGCCCCCACCACATGCCCATTTGTTTTGTGAGGCTGAACCAGTTCAGTCACAGGAGGCTCTTCTAGGGGTGTACAGCAGTGTTGCTGAAAGTGCTTCAGAAACTGTCATTCAAAAAATAATTCTTTCACGAGCAGCACAGCATCTACTAAACTTGAATGCCACCTTCTTTGACCCTTCTTAAGGAGAAGTAGTTGGTTTTGTGAAAACAAGGTCATGAGATGGTTGGCTTTGCAGCTGAAGGGATTTTACAGCACAGTGTACGTTGCTATCAGTAGGTCATGAAAATGCTTTCCTGTACTGTCCATGAAAGAAAACCTAATCCCACTTATATTATTTTCCTTCTTTGGATGCTGTTTCTTATTTTCCTCTCTCCATCTTCTTTATTGTCATGCCCACAGTGGAAGAAAATGGGCTCTTTTTATCTCTCTGGTTTTATTCACTGCAGAAGCTAACAGCACTGTCTTCACCTAACAAAGATATTTACTAAGCAGAATAAAGTGAAGAAAACAAGAGCTGTGTTGCAAAACGAGGGCAGAGTTTTGCCTGCTGAACTGACTGCTGAAATCAGTGTGAAGGTTTTGCTGCTTTCACTAAGTGCAGGTCAGACATGGGGGATGCTGCCTTTCTCCCAGCCTGCCCTCTTGGCGGCCATGGACTTCCCAGGGTGAATTTTGACCTAAGAGTCAGACCTGGCTCCGCTCCCATTTCTGCCTTTGGCCCTCTGGTTGAAATGTGGCAAGCATTCCCCATCATGGTCTCCCTACCTGGGTAGTGCAAAAATCACCACCAACAAAAACTTCTTGAACTCAATAGCTGAAAGCAGGTTAGACAAAGCCATGCAAACCATCAAAATCCTGGCTCTGTGAGATCCAGCATATTCTCTGTCTTCTGTCAGTTTCCAAGCACCACCTCCAGCAGAGTAAAATACAATAATTTATTGACATGTTTATAAACTGACAGCTTTATATGCATTAAACAGGGAGCAAAATCCGTGCTCACCTTTCTAACGCCACAGGCTGATGCACTGGTGTCTTAATAGATTATCTATTTCTGCAGCATTCTCCTCACCTGAAGTCCTGTTTCTAACACCTGTTACTCTGGCTACCTTATAAATGATGAGGACGATCAATTCTCACGCTGCAGGGCACAAGCTGGTAACCATCCTGAGTGCAGAAGAAATCCACTCTTTGTTCCTTTCTGTTCTCAAGTAGCAAAGCAAAGTACAATGGAGAGGGATGATGGGGTAATTTATACTCTGAAGTAGCCAGTAAACCTGTTAAACACCAACAGACATGGGCACACAGGAATGTTCTGGTCTGTTGAACACTTTAGGCTGATGGTCTCTGAAGAGTTCACTTCTGACAGAGAGTCCCTCAGGAAACTGAAGCATGGTCAGCCTGTGAGGCTGGAAAAACAAAGTGCTCTGCTCAGGCAGTATAACCTTTGCACTTAGAACTACACGACCAGCGATATTTTCACCTGACCACAGACTTCTGGTGGTCTGGTGAAAACTTTGTTTTTTGAACAGATGTAGCCAACCTTGAATCTTGCAAAGCACTTGCACTCAGCAACCCCTTCTTTGGTTTAGAAGACAGAGTATGCATTTTACAGTATGAGTTGCTAAGTTCAGAGTACGCAATAGATACACCTAAAATGTGAAGTACAATGTACCACAAACTGTTTTCATCTTGACTCATTTTGGAACAATCTGAGGACACAAATCCAGTGCAAAATGTGATGCACAGTACCACCAAGAGCTGCTGTTCTGCTTTAGTTTCGAGATGAGGACACAGCCACAGGACAGCACGCACATGGAAAACAGCATTCAGAGTAAGTTTCGTCTAACTTTTTGTTCCACTTCAGCTATGCTCTCCATCCTCCCTCCTCAGTGCCTTTGCAGGCAGGATGATGATGTGAGAAGGGGGTAAAGACAGACCTCTCATTTATCCCTGCTTTCTGCAGGGCAGACAGAATTGTTCACACTCCCACGCCAAAAACTACTTAGCATGGTTGGGCAAACAGCAAAAGGGCCAGTGCATGCAAATCAGCAGCTGGTTCCCAAACTCTCAGGGACAGATGCATCATCACTGGCAGCATCGGGGAAGCCAGCTCATGTCTGTAGCTACTTTGAGCCTTTAGTGGGAAAATGGTGCTGGAGAAGTTCAGGACACTTGAATGTCTCCTACCAAGTACCTCTTTAGGAACTGATGCTGTCTTCCTTTGTTATTGATTAACAAAATTTTTCCTGTAAAGCATGATACGGACCTCCACATATGGTGGTGTGTGTCAAGCAGGAGAGGTGCTTGAGGCTGTGTTTTGGTCTTTATTTCTGTATAAAGGCTGGAAGAAAAGGATATGATTAGATTTAAATTCTTCTCTCAGGCTCTGCCAGAGCAACTTTAAGAAGTCCCTTCCTGTCTCACATCTTTGTTTGGAATGCTGGACTACCACAATGCAAAGGAGGTGTCATAGGGCTTTGCCAGTTAATATCCAAAATGCTCTGAACTGCAAAATGCTGCACAGCTGCTTCAAATGACTCTGGTTCAACACTGCCATGGTGCTGTGTGTGCTGCTCTCTGGTTCCCTGTTCAGAGTCACTGATTGTTGCAGCAGAGCAGGGGCCCTGTACTGGTATGGTGCTTGGACATGACAGGACCACCATCACCACACTGTTCCCCAGCAGGGCAGTGCTGAGCTCAACAGCAGTGTGGGATCATGCTGAAGGGCTTTCCAAACTGAGGCACTGAGGTGCTCCTGAGGCAGCAATTCCATGCTTTCTCTGTTGGGGCTGCTGCATCCATCTCTTAACCCAAGTGACTTCCCCAAAACAGGATGCTCAGGGTGCTCAGCAGTTCTTCAGAACTATCACTGCTATGGAAGGTAAAGGCAAGAAGGGTAAAGATCTTGCTTTCTTAGGAAGTCTTCCCAGTTCCTGACAGAAACCTGTGGTATGCCTAGCTATTCTTATGCAGATAGAGAGTGTAAATAAGTGCCCTCAGGGACTGTTCTGGGGTTAGCATACATGTGGAAGACACAGCCCTGCCACAGGGTAAATCCTGTACTGCTGTTGGAGCAGGAGACAGAAGTCCGTGTGCAGTGATGTGCCTGACCACCTGCCCTTTCCAGCAGGTGCCCCTTGACCCAGGCAGTGGAGAAGCAGTGGTTATTCATTGCTGTTGGGTTGCAGGGACTTCCTCAACCTATAGTCGAGGTTGGCTGGCTCTGCACTTTCCAGGCCCAGAGATAAGCAGCGGTAAAGAATGAAGAAAAGGTTAATCCTGGCTAATCCTCAGAGAATTATTTGGGAGGTGAGCCCGAACTGGCACAAAAGGAAACACATGGCTGCAGATAAAAATGCCCCTTTACAGGTCTTGTTGAGGAAAAAATGATTGGATAGGGAAGAGAGGAGTTGTGGCAGGAAAAGAGACCACAGAGGCTTGCACATTCTTTAAAGAAAGTTTGAAAGTGCCTGTAATCAGAATGACAAGGCTTTGAAGAATCTCCTACACTGCCGGGAACAGAGGGCAAAACAGCTTTTTCAGTAGTAATCTGAAATAAAAGGCACAGGCTTATTTCTCCTGGTGTCCTGTTGAACAAGATATTAGAGGTAGAGCACAAGTGCAGGTAATGCTCCGTGCACTGTGCCTGCTCTGAGGCCTCCATGTGTGCAGACATCTGCAGAAACCAACCCAGTGAAGCTCTGCCATGGGTTTCTGCCATGCTGACTTTGCTGGTGTGGTGCCCTGTGACCCAGCCTTTCTCCTTTCACTGTCTGTACAGACACCCTGGGAAGCTGACACATCCGAACCCCTCAGGGATTCAGGGTCATAAAATAAATAAAATTGCTTTCCTAATGCAGCCTTTGGAAAGTCTGTAAGAAACATATTGATTGGAAAATGCTTGATTAGAACAAGCTCTCATACAGGGAAATAAATCTTTTCAATTGCCCACACCCCGTGCCAAGCTCAGCTTCCTGGAAGCAACTATGGCCCTTTCTGGAACTGAGGTGAAAATCCCATGTTCCATCACCTCACTTGACCTGCTGACATTACACATGGTTTGCATTTGCTGATCAAATGCACAAGCAGGACTCTAAATTAGCTTGCTGAGCTGAGACAGCTCACTGATTAACGATGGCAGATGAAGTCACCGGTACAAAAACCCCACAAAATTTGAAGCCACACTACAGAATTCAAAATGAAGAATATATTCTTTCTCACTCTGTGCCCAATCACTTTTCTATGTAGAGACAAGTTAGTAAATGAAGTAACTCTCTCAGACAAAATTACTCAGCTGTGTCTAAGACCCCCAGCCCCAGCAAGTCAGAAAAGTCCCTGAACTCTACTGACCAATTCCTGAAGTCGTTGGAGTTGTACCTGATGTCAGACTAAAGCTTCTAGTGCAACCCCAGTGGTTTAATGTGGCCAGTTGTGCTGTGCTTCTTATAACTGAGATCCATATTCGACCCATAGCAGCCACAGTCTCCCTTCTGCTTCTACTGCATCATCCAGAACAAACCTATGGAGTAAGTGGATATTAGGATGTCCTCTGTGAGCTGCCCCACTCTGGGATTAGTCAGAAACAGAAAATATTGCAATGCTGGAGCAGCCTACCGCTGCTGATGGGCAGTTTGTGGCCTGAAACAGAATTCACCCAGGCCAGGACAAACCAGTCTAGAAAATGGTGCTGGTTTGTGTGCTGAAGTTGAATTTGAGGTTCTGAAAGGGAAAAACTACCAAAGAAGTGAGCAACCACAGAGGTGATGAAAAGACCAGTGGGTTTTCTAGGCACTCATTCCATGAGCCATGTCCAAGAGCTTTCAAGAACTCCGCAGACGGCTCCAGCTTCCTTTCATGTTGTTTGCAAAACCTTCCTAGAAGCCTGACAAGAGCTCTCCTTCCAGGGCAGGGTGAAGGCTGGCTTTTTCCATCTGGGCAGTCCGTTCAGAGAAGGCCAGAGTGTGGCAGGGGTCAGTGAGCCATGGACAGCAGGACCCTGCCTGACCGCCAGCAGCTGCTCCACCGCTCCCACGGCTGCCACACCACGGCATTCCTGCCACAGCAGCCAGTGGGAGCAGGATGGGGAGGGGGGAAATGCTGCCTTGGATCTGCTCCCAGTTACAGTCTTAATCTACTCCTGACTTCTTCTCAACCAATTTTTGGCTGTTGTCCATGGAGCAGACATTGCTTTCCTACTGCGCCCTTCCAAAAGGAGCTGAAAGAAATGTCTTCTGTTGGTTTTTTCCTTGTATGTGCAAAAACTATATCCTAAACAAGAGCAGCTGAGCCCTGACAATGTCACAGGGTAGCTAGCTCAAGCCATGATGCTGCCAGAAGCAAACAGTTTTGCCAGTAGAAGTCATGGGATTATAAAAATTTTCCTTTTCTTCTCAGCAACTCTTTATGTTTCAAACCAATTTAATCTTAATCCAGGTCAAAATTCCAGGTCTAAAAAGGCATTCTTTACATTTTTTCTGCACTGGCTATGGCCACTGCTGATACTTAGTAACACTTGCACATTTACACTACACAGTGCCTTTCAACTACAGACAAACTAGATTTTTATATCTGTTTTATAGATGTGAGGCACAAAGGCAATGGATGCCTGCCCATACACTATGGGATCAAATCCAGGAACTCTATTCTGCTCCTCTTTACAACTGGACACGTGCAGAGCATCTTTACACCCTTTACACCTACTTTACCTTCCCACTTCTTGTATCAATTATTTGATGCATCCTGGCAACAGTAATTTTAAGGTAAACAACCCAACCCCAAATTAGAATGAACTGCCAATACGTGTTGTTTCTTTCTTTTAACACAATACGGCCTTGATCTCTGGCTGAGGGTTTCAAGATTTGTAAGTAATCAGAAATGAATTGATCTTGGTAGTCTTGACCTACATATGGTTTTACTTAAGTCTTTTGCCTACTACCTAATTGCTGTACAGTGGAGCAGAGTGCTCAGATTATTACCATGCTTACAGTATGTAGCACTAATGCTGGGAACTGAACTGGTCACCAAACCACTCCAGGTTTAGGTACCCGATCAACACCGCTGAAAGATATGGAAAACTGAAGAACTAGTTGCTAGCTGCAATAAATACAGCTGATTAAAATTAAGATGGTTCCTTTCAGCAATTTATCACTTTAACCTACCATCAGCTACGTCACCTTGATCTTCCAGTCAATGCAAATTTAGAGCGATCCTACAGTTTTGCAAGAGAGGGGTCAGGGAGTCCTTTTTGTAGGACAGCTGAATCAAGTGGAAAGTTTTGAAATCTCAGTTTCACATATGAACAAAACACCACCAACAACATTATAATCCTTCGTATTAAGAAACTGCCTTTTTCTCACAGGGAGATTTTGTTCTCAGAGGCTCACATCCTGAAGAAGTTGGGTCCCTTTCCCTTGAGGAATTTTGGCTGGGACTTTGTTTCCTAACTCAACTGTGACTGTGAGAGCTGGGGAGGGGGGAGTGTGTACACAAAGAGCATGTTTTCCAGGCTGTTTCCAGGGAACGTGAGGCCAGCTCCACTACAGAACAGTCTATGCCATAACAGCAAGATGTCATCTGTTGGCTTCCTCTGCACTGGGGCTCCAAGGCTCGTGAGCTGCAGCTGCACTTGTGCTGCTACTGTAAAAGCAGATTTTGGCAGCACAGCCCAGAACCATGGCTTATTTTGCCTGTAACCATTAAGCAAATCACCGTGGAAAAAAATTACCACCAGCATGTGGTGAAAGTATGTCATACTTTTACTGTAACTGATTTTGCTTTTGGATGTCTTGCTCGTGCAGGCATTCTCTGCAGAGTCCTCATGCAGGAGGGCTATGACAGCCTGCTCCAATACACCAGTACAGAAGTTCTTCTGTGCTTTATGCAAAGAGCTGTCTTCAGGTGACATTAAATATTAAATTATGGGTGGAAACTGCACAAATTACGACTTTGGACACTGCACACTGTACTTAGTTGTGAATCACATCTTTGGAGGTAAAAGCCCACTCTTAGCATGCTGCAGACATCTCCTGCTCCCAAGATGCTGCAAACTGGAGTTCTGGCACAATTAAAACCTCCAGATTTAGCTTCATTTCTTGATGGTTCTTTAATGAACCAAATCCCTACAGCTCTTACAAACTGTCAGTCACTTCTCCAAGAAGACACTGTTGTCCTAGAGAAAGGTGAAGTGCTTCAAAGAACAGCTCTAGATGCCAGGGGGTCCTTTTCCACATTCAGGGGACAAGGAGGCCACTGAGATGGACTCCAAACTGTACTACAGCACATCACCCATTCAGGAAAAGTTGCTGCATTACATTTCCATGGGGCCCTTTAACCTTCCAGTGCAACTTGTGCTCAGAAAGACCTCTTGTACTGAGGTACTTGTGCTTGAAATACATTGATAATGAGAACGAATTAAGTGTGTGCTCTTTGATTATCAGATGATAAATTATCATGATTATCTTCGCTGCAGCTTGAGAATTGCTTCCTCTCCAGCATTAACTACTTCTTGCTCTGAAGTTAGTCAGCATACCCACTAATTTCTCATATTAAGGCCCCCAAAACTGGCTTACATTTGCTATTTCTATGGAAGTCATACAAAGTTGAGGCGTTAGTACTTCTACTCAGGACCACTTGAAAACACTGTTACAAGGAATAAGAAATGAACTTTATCAATTGGGGCGGCATGCAAGATCCTGTTTGGGATAATTTCTACCTCAGTGCTGCAGTAACTACAGTGTCCTTCAAACAAGCTCATCCTAGGTGACAGCTTGGACAATATGTAGTGTTCAGTGACTGTGTTGACTTAGCCATGTTTTCTGGCCACCACGTTGATGTGCCCAGTGCATTTGGTGGAGAAGTCATGCTGTGTTCTTTGATGAGGGAGATAATCTGTATCCATGTCTGTATGTACATTGGTTTCTGCCAGATCAGCCTTCTGAACAGACTAAGAGCAGTAACAGTTAGGTCAACACAACTGGCAGGGAAGATGGCAAATTGCAAAAAGAATACCAGCTGGATGTGGTAACAGAAAACGGAGAAAATGCTTCAGCCAGTATTGCTACAGAACATGTCATGCCACTGGAAAATAATGCACGGGCTTGCTGTATCACTTGAGTTTAATCTGGATGATGTCACTGAGAAAGGCTTGCTTCCAAGAGTGGAAAAATGATGGCAATGTCAATAGAGGCAAATGATTTACCTATGCAGTTCCAGTAAAGGATCGAGCTTTGAATGAAAAGGAAAACAAATGGATGAGCTAAATCTCAAGATGATTGTGTCTCATCAAGCTTTTTGGGTTTCTTGCCACTGTAAAGGTGCAGCGAGAGAGGGTGCAGACACCTAGTAATGACAGGTAACTGGTATCATCCCAGATTCACAATTCTGAGAGTCACATAATCCTACTGTGCTGGTACAGACACTCAGTGACCTCAACATCAGTGAACCTATCTCCAGGACTTCTGTCCTTCCCACCCCTCCTTTCCCACAGGAAGGACGACCATCCCTGTACTTGCTATGATCAACAAACTACGGCAAACGTGCCAGGGGAAAGGGGACCCCTGTGCATGGAGAGGGGCACTGTGTGCCGTGAGCCCCCAGAGCTGAGCTGGGATGGGCTCTGGAGCAGGGAGGAGTGAGGATCTCACCCCTCAGTCCCACTAACAGTGCCACCTCCTTTGAAGGGGCTGAGGCTAAATAAGGTTAAATAAGTTTAAGTACTGGGAAAGAGAATCAAATTGTATCACCTGTCAGAAATATTTAACAGCATCTAATGGCTTCTTTACATGGCTGACAAGTTGTGGCAGACAGCACAAAACACTGAAGCAGGAGGACCACCTGGCTGGAGGACATTACTATATGGGAAGACAGGAGAGGGAAGGGGTTCAGTGTACGAGCGAAGTGACAGCATGATGATGGTGTGTATACCATGTTCATGTTCCCAGGAACCAACTGAAACTATTGGAGTCCTCATACACTTCATTATGTGATACTGAAAAAATGAAGTTGAAATGCTTTTTCACCAACCTGTCTAATTAAAATTGTCTTAGCTGTGCTCCCCCGTATATTGGCAAATTTCAGTCAGCTCTGTGAAGGACATTTGTCTAATTATTTTATCATATCTGTTGCAGAAATCCAGATTTGTAGGTTTGTCTGTTCACACCTCACTTGTATCACAAAAACTCAAACAATCACGACATGAAGTCAGGGGAGCTACAGAGGTGTCTCCATGAAGTAATTTCTCTTCTATTTTTCCAATATTTCAGGACTTGCCTAGTTTACAAAGTCCAAACCAGTTTTGCTTCATTCTTTTGTATCGTAACTTCCAAATCATCTCAAGTTTTTGCTCTCCTGGGAAGACTGACTCACAACCAACTTGGAAAGCTTAGAACATAATTTTTTTTAAAAAAGACAGACTGGAGAATTAAGAAGGTAGGAAATAAACAGAAACATTAGGAAAGGATGGTGAACTACCAGTTTGGAACAAAAGACACCTTCTAACCTAACTTGCAAGTTGCCTTAGCCTTTCCCTTCATGTCTGCTTTTCCTACATTACAGAAACCACTAAGCTCATTGATACCCGTAAGTGCAAAGTAACTTGACATTCCCAGGTCTTTTCTTTCTTCTTAAAAAGTTTGAAGTGGAAAACTACTTTTCTAAAATACTTTGCTTACTAATGTGATTCCCTCCTCCCCCACCCTCCATGACTGGGGTCAATCAGTTTGGCACTGACAGCACGGGGCAGAAATGCAGACATGGGCACATTGTCAAGCTGAGGAGTGGGAGAAGCCTTCTTCAGCAATTTCACACAAAATGACATTAGGGAATGCAAAGTGTCAAAAATTTCCCGTGAAGCCCTGAGAAAATCTGCAAACTGGATGTCTCACACCTCTCTGGCAGATAATAAACACAGAGCATATGGACCCAAGTACTGAATGTTCATGAAAACGGAGTCCTCCGTGTTTGAGACCATGCAGAGTTTCTGAGGACATGAATGCAGTTTCAGAAAAGATTGACACCCTTGTTTTTCAGGTGTTTGGATAAACAACAATGGAAATTCAGAAAAAGTTTATTTGTGAGCAGGCTTATTCATTAATAAATTACAGTATTTCTTTCTTATAGCTTCTTCCAAAGAATGGCCATTGGTCCTGTTCAATATTGTGTCTTCCCTGCTGGAATGGCCATTGCTCCCATTCGATATTGTGTCCTCCCTGCTCTGACCAAATTTGTTGATTTAGGTCCAGAAACACTACTTCCCTCAAAGATTAATTCTCAAAAGAAAGCACTGTGCTTAATTTTTAACAAAATGTTTTGTGATGCCTCACTTTGGATTTTTTCTGGACTTCCTCTTCCCCCCACTACCCCTGCGGTGTGCACAACGTGTGAAGAGGAGATTTCTCTTGTCAATCCAATCTCAGCCTTAGTCATTTAGCACTGTCACAGTCATGCTTTTGCAACTCTGCTGACGGAATCAGGTGGGAGGAGGAGGAGGAGGCTGACTCGGCAAGAGGAACCTTTTGTTTGCACATAAATATCTTGGTGTTATCAGAAGGAAAACAAGGAGTGAGCAGCATGCATTGTACCAAAAAAAAAAAAAAATCATGGCCCTGTTACTGTTTTCCTCCCTGTTTTTTTTTCAGTCTTTACCCTCTTGCTTACGTAATGCTACACACATGGTTTATTTTTTAAGCCTGGGAAGCAGCAACTTGAATAAAGCAGCATTGACACACTGGATGCACCCTCAGTGCACGCACCCAGCCCAGAGTTAACACCTCAGCCAACCCCTTCATCTGACTGTACCCTCTGGTTGCCTCCTGAGTCCAACCCCAGCGATGAAAAATCCTCACCAATATGTCATATTGACCACAAATGCAATCCACCCAGCTGAATGTTAAACAACCTGCTCAAGGTTTGAAAACACTGGCTTTCAAACTTGAAAAGCATGTCTGCATTTCCTGTGATTATCAGTGGTAATGTTTCTTCTTGCCTTCTTCCTTCAAATTGGAAGTCAGGATGGATGGATACCAGTGCCTCGAGAGAAATCTGGGACTAATTCTGTACCCCTGTCAATGCCTAGTGGTTTCTTTGCTCCTTTCATTTGCTGGAACCCACATGAAATTGAAAAAATGGTACTGGGATATCATCAGAGTGCTCGCCCTCTCCAGGATTCATTTAACATCTTTGCCAACTTCTTAAAAAGACACAAAAGAGGAGGCAATTTTTAATCTCCTTTCATGGCGTGGTTGCCAACATCACAGGCTAAAGCTGCACCTCCTCAGGAAGAGGGAGCTGAGTGTGTCCATAGCTGCTATTTCCGAATTGGCAGGCATGGTGGAGAGGCCTTTTGCTTGCCCTGATAAGGTCATTTGCATAACTCTACCCAACTGGCTTTGCATATATTTTTTTCCTCTTCTTTTTCTTTCTCTCTCTACTCTGTAAGTTCTCCATGTGCCAGAGGAGCACTATGAACACCTTACATTAGCGAATCCCAATATTCATTCTATTAAACATTTATTGATTTATTCTCATTTCTTTTTAAAAAGCTGGTGTACATTTTGGTAACTGTGTTCTTACACAATGTGAAACAAAGAAAATTGTGCTGTTAGTGCAAAAAGAATTCTGCTTTCTCTGTATAGGTTCCTTTCAGATTCAGTCAAAATGGCTGTTTGTTTTCTTTCTGTTTTTAAATGAAAGCCTATTAATTACTTTTGTTTAAAATAAACAACTGACATTTATTCAAACTAAAAGTAATTCTAAACAAAAGTGTAGGTGATATCCATACTTGCATTGTAAAAATTGAGATAAATGTAAAATTGCAAAGCAACCCTCACAAATAGTGGAAAGGAAGATGAATACCAAATTGCATCAATTTAAGTCTTGTTTAAGTAATAAACAGGCACTGAGAGCTGCATGGTTTAACTCACACTCCTGTGAGCAGTTCCAGTGATTTTAGTGGGATGTCTCACGGATAACTGCCATCCATGAAAAGAAAGGGCTGAAAAACCTGTCCTTCTCTTAGTCAAATTCTTTCTTAAAAATACACATTTTTATCTTGGTGTTTGTGTGTGTCACCTTCATTCCCAATCTTTTACTCTGGAAAGGACCATGCTGAAATCTGAACACATTTTGAAGTTCTTCCTAACAAAACAAACCCTTGCCTTATTTTTCATGACAGCTTAAAAAAGTCAAGTACCTTTAAACCAGTGGGTCTTGTGCCCTGTTTGTACAGAGAGACAGAACACAGTTATTGCCCTATCTACAGCAGCTCATGCTATAAGGCCCTGGCCCATGTGAAGGGCCAGGAGATGCTAATCCTAATTCAAATCAAATTACCTTCATCATTTAATTCAACAGGCCTGCATTATTACTCTGCATAATTGTAGTGTCTCAGTTGCAATCATAAACCAGGACTCCAGTGTGTGTGGCAATGCACAAACAGGAGAGAGATACTGTTTTTGTCCAGAGAGTTCCCTTGGATTGTAATCTCCATGCAGAGCTATTAAAAGGATGTCATGTACTGATATTTTTCCCAAATCACCAGTTCATGAAAGCTGAACAAAACACAAATGATGGGGTAACACCATAGATTTTCCTACAGAAGGCAGCATTTTGATCTCCACGGGCAGTAATTAAGAGAAAAAGGAAAACCAAAAGTTTACAATACTCAGGAGAATGGTGAGACCCCAACAAAGTTTGTTTGAATATACAATATCAGACCCATTGAAAAAATAAAATGGAAGAAATCTGCAATATTTCAAGGTTGGCATTAATCCAACCATTTGCATTCCAATTCCAGTCAAGATGCAAGCTCTTTTTTGTGTTTTGGTTTCATAACACTTACTGTAAGGTCTACTTTGAGTTTTAGAGTAAGAAAGATTTTGGGGGTAAGCAAAATTTTCCGTAATTGTTATAAGAACCAGTTCGATGGCCAGTTCTAAAAGCTCTTTATTTCAATTTATAATATTTAGAAAAACAGTAAAAATATTACATTGCTTACCTCTTCTAGGAAGAATTTGTTTTAAAGACACCACTTTTATAGTATTAAAAATTAATGTCGAGACAGTTTATTGACAGATAAGGTCTATTAATGACTTCACTTCTGAACTTTACTATTTATATTTACAAATTAAGGGTGTGAATTCTCAGTTTATTAATCTGCCAGTTGGATCACTTCTCTGCAGCCTTGAGCTGTTTCACTTTACTTCACTGAAAATATTTAATGGCCAATCTGTAGTGAACTTGAATTTCCCCAATACTTTATTATGTTTACACACTATATCACAGATTTCCTAGTGTATTATTAGCATTACAAATTATTAAAACAAAATGACGTTTTTTAAAATGAACAATACAGTGCTTTCTCCTGCCATTATCCCCTCTACTAAGGTTCACCCTCTTTCCTCTTTATCAGTATTTGGTGACAGTTATCCAGGCAGCCCCAGAGCTTTTGTAAGACCCTGCATATTCATGTCTTGATGCATATGCAAGACTCGTGTAATTGAAGGATCAAGGTACTCACAAGCAATGTTAATTCTGACATTTCTTCACCTTTAAAATCTTAGGAGCTATAATGCAAAATAAATATATTGAGTGTAATTTTTTCCCTTGTTTTTAAAGTATGAGTGCTGGTGAAATTAAAAAAAACCTCTCAGAAATTCCATCGTGGCATCATAGTGAAACCTGCATGGGTCAGCAGCAGGAGGGTTGGCCCTTTTACAGCCAACCTACAGATCTTTGCCACTTTTTGCTAAAGGGACAACCAATAGCAGCAGGAATATACTGTCATTTGTTGTAGGAGCCAACACCCCAGGGAGGCATCAGACACCCTGCCGTAACTCTGGCTCATTTTCCCAGCAAGTTGTGCAGCAGCAGGTGTATATGACAACACAAGAAAGGCGAGATGAAGAAATCCATCCTCTCCTAGCTCGACTTCACATCCCTCTCTCTCGAATTCTAACTGTGCCAGTGGGCAGTGCTGATCTCCCTGACCAGCCTCCTTGTTCTTCCTTCTGCCCCACCCCAAGTCTGAGCTCTTCTCACTGCTGCCTGTGCCCAGGCAGGCTTTTCTCCCATCCACATGGCCCAGCAGAGGGGTACTGAGGGTACAGGAGAAACTTCCTCTCTTTCTTCATGTCTGTTCCAGGTCATGGGGCACGGGACATTTGAGAGTTCAACATCAACGTACTGGTCTCTGTCCTGGCGAAGAAATGTCAGCCTCAACAGGTAAAAAGTAGAAAACTTATCAAACCCAAGTTCTCACACCTGCAACTCTCTGGAAACCTGAAGAACAAGGGGATCAACCACTCATCCCAGAAAATGAGGCTCCAATTTTTCCCTTTGACCCATGGCAGGTTACAGAACATAGGGACTGATGACTACATCTAACTCTGAAGTTGCCTCTTTGCTTCTTTCCCAGGAGACCCGAGATCCAGCAGTGCCTCATTCCTGTCTGTGCCATAGCTGAGAAGCAGCACTTGCAATCTGGGGTCCCCTTTTAGCCAAGAAATGACAGCCAGCTGTCACGGCCAATGTCACCAAGCCAACGGCTGGGCCAGCTGGCCAGGCTGCACACATTTCTGGGTCAAGCCTGTTAATCAAACCACAACAGTCACTGGTGGCTGAAATAAGGCTGTACTGAAATTATTCCATATCGAAAACTAAAAGCTTAAAACACCTGCTTTTCCTAGTTTAGGTGGAGCAGACCTAAAGGAACTCCTTCAGGACTTCACAGTCCCATTTAATTTGCTCTTAACCTCAATATTTAAAACAAGACACAAAGAAGCAAATGATGTGCCTTCACCAGATTAAAGAGGTTGAGCACTGAAGAAAAATAGGAACATTAAGGTAAAAATCTCTGAGAAATTTTGCACCTTTGGCAAAATATTGTCATACCTGTCTGCGATAAATCAACCTATAGAAGAATAACATACAGACAACAAACCCCGTTGTGTAGGCAATATTTAGGCAACAGATCACAAACAGAGATGAGTACCACCACCAAGGAGGCTTACAGAATGTTACCAGGATCCAGTAACTTTGTGTGAGGAATTGTTAAAATCATTGTGTCGTACAGATGAATTCAGCAGACTGCATGGAATACTGAGGTATGGCAGGGATAGAGGGAAAATTCTGAAGAGTTGAAAGGGACACTGCAGAGAGCAGAGGGTTGACTGCTGAGAGGGAAGCTCATAGGATGGTTTACAGGGCTGGCACGTCTCTGGGCTGATGGATTGACAACTCTGAAGTCCCACACTGAGCTTGACAGAGGAGACATCAACAGGGGCAGAAAGAAGGACTACCATCCCAACATTACATAGGAGCAATCTGAGACATAGCAAGGCTAAAAGGCAAGAGCTGTGGAAGGATGAAAGTGATTTTCAGGCACTTTATTTGCCTTAGTGTTGCCTAAGGTCCCACTCAATTGCAGAGGCAACATCATGACCATTGAGACTACATGCCTACTACTACTACTACGGAGAGCTCTCTGGCATCAGGGTGCTTTCCTCAAATTAATTTTGCCCTATCAGGCTTGGACTGATTAAATACTGTAGCAGTTTCAGGCCAGAGTTCCTAAGAGCTCACCAAGCTCCAGTGCTGCCCAGTGCAAAATGACAAGAGGTCTCTGATGGAGCCTGGAGTGCCATTCCCAGTAAGTTATTTGACAGCCAGACCATCCTTTTTGCACCAAGGCACAACCCCAGTAAGTGACACAAAGTGGTTCTCTAGAGACCACCAGGGTCAGCCAGGGGCTCAAAAATTGTAATGGCACCTAAAGAGGGGATCCTCCCTCTTTAGGAAAGCAACTGGTAGGATATAGGCAACATTATCAAAATGTGCTGTTCTCCCATCAGGCAATGACCTTTTTCCTCAACTGGTTGCGAGCTCCAGAGCCATGTCTGGTGGTCAGCTCACAGTGGGACACTTAACTACAGGCTTTCTTCAGAGCCCAAGAAGCGCTGCCCCATGGGGAGCCCCCCAGGATGAAAATTCATCCATAGCTTCCAGAGACCTGGGTGCAGCACCACCAAATTACAGTGCCCAGCCCCAGTGAAGGCTTGAGCAGTCAATGGCAGCTGTGGGTTTTCCAGTGAGTAGTTCCCCTGCCCTATCAGCCCAGATCACTCAAGGCAGGGGTTGGCTCTTCCTGCCGCCCAACCTCCCTCGGCAGAAAGCGCCAGGAGACGGCGCTTCCTCAGCTGCTGCGGTTTGTGGCCTCCAGTGCCTCTGTTATCTGCCCCCTGCAGCCTCTCCTCCGACAGGAAGCTTCCCCAGAGTTTTCCATCACAGGAAATTTCCTGTGGGGAAGCACTCAGTAAGCAAACAAAGAGTTCCTTGGTACTAAAAAAGAAGAGTGAACATGCACACAGCTGTGAGGAAAAAACCAAATGCTGAAGCAGCAGAGGCAAGGGCACCAGGTCACAGTCCAAACTCTGTGAGGAGAATCAAGCTACCTGAGAGGCTCACAAATTCCCAGGTGAGATCACTGTGGTCAAGTCTGGCTCAAAAGGCTGAAGTTTAAATGTCACAGTCAGGTTCTGTTTGACTTCTCTGAAGAGAGTCAACAGCCTTAATGTCACACTGAACACAGACCACAATGCAGGAACCATTTCGGGGGCAGTTTCTGTGGCACCTTCCCAGCAAGGTCAAGGACTGGCACAGGCAGAGGGCCCACAACTGTCCCCACAGATGAAATTGTGACTGCAATCCTGGATGAAGTGCCAAGTGACCATATCAAGTTCACTCTGCTGTCACCTAATAACGGCTTTGACACCTGCATCACAAATTCCCTCTTGTGTAGGTTCTATTCATGTTCTGTACACACTCTTACAAAAAGTATATTTGTCTCCAGACTGGATAGTTTCCCTTTTTATAAAATCTGTGCTTCTGGTGTCTTTTTCTTTCTTCCCTTTGAACTACATTAATTTCCTCCTATTATCCCATTGTCTCTTCCCTCTTTTTTACTATAGCATTTTATTTTACCATCCTGTGCCCTTCTTTTTTTGTCTCCTCACTCCTCTTTCCAGGAACAGATCCCCTGCTCACTGTAAGTGTTGTTTCAGAGGGCTGGGGAAAGAGATGCACAACTGCTATAAATAAAAAATAAAGATCACTCAAGAAGAAGGGTCTTCCATGGTGAAATTCAGGCAATCAGCACAAGTTTCTGGCGTCACACAGATTCAATACAACACCTGGGACATGGCTTGTTTGGCAATTTGAACTTAGCTGGAAGTACCCACTGGGAAGCCTCATGCAGGGACATGGGAAAACCCTGCTGGAGAGTACAGGCTCACTAGCAATGTCTCATAAATCCTGCAAGGTACAGTGGGGTACAAAGTACAGGTACCATGGACACATTTCATTGAAGAGGTCTCCCTCTAGCAGCATCAAACTTTGAGATAGTACCATGTACACAAAGTTAGTTTGTAAGGTGGGCAGGAAGCATGGGAGTACGAGGAGAGGTGACCTAAAATTCTGCACCATTCTGATTTTCTTTGGTTTTGGTTTTGAGAGTAACAATCTGCAAACCCACTCTGATTTACCATTTGCTTATGCTGTGGATTTTTAAGTGTCTAGTTCAGGCTCTTCTGAGCTATGTGACTGCAAAGGCAGTGCCAACTATTTTCCACCCTCCTCTGGTTAATTGCAGCTGTGGTAAAGGGACTTCTGCCAACAGACCCACAATGCTCCGTTCCACAGGAAGTCCTAAGATCTCTTCCTGCACAGGAAATTTCCTGTGGTCCAACAGACATTCCTCTTGGCTTTTATCACTCACATACATTTGTTTTGGCAAATATCTGTTCTTAGGAACAACAAGAAACGGACAGAAAAAAAGCAAACACTGCCACAAAGAACAAAAAAAAAAGGCAGCTATGGTTAGAGTAACAAGTATTACCAAATTAACCCCTGTCACATATGAAAAAATATGCTACTGGAGCTGATCTGGGAGGTTTGCTACCTTAGACATTATTCAGAAATAAAATCCGTTTGATACACACAGAGAGGATGTTTTTTAAGGATCCATACACAAGTTTTCTTTGACTTTTAGAACTTTTACTGATGCATTTTCCTAGAAATGAGCTAGGCACTGTGGAAGGAATTCTGGAGCTTCCCTCTCTTTGCAAACTTCATGTAATTATGGCCCTAGCTCTGAACGCTACCACATCATTATCAGCAAAGTTAACAGAAGGAAATGCTTAAAAAGAAATGCTTTGGTTATATTTCACCAGACACACCCTCTTGCAAATCATGGACTTTCCCTATCCTAAATCATTCCTAATAATAAGAAGAAAGTTATTATTTTAGAAAGGGAAGAGAATTCAGTTTCAATCTTGCAAATTCTTAAAACTATGAACCCCATGAGACATCAAATAAGATTTTCAGATCTCCTTCCATGTTTCAAAATAAAGGTAAGGACATAGGGGAAGTCCTAGAAGTGCTCAAGAGAGAAAGAGATCTAGACTGCATATATACCCCTGAAAAACCCAAAAGGCACCTGTTTGTGACCTTCATTCACCTAAGGAAAAAAAGTCTAAGAGAAAAAGGTTCAGTTGGAAAATCCTTTTCACTATGAGGACAGCCAACTGCTGGGACAAGTTGCCAAGAGATTTGCCATCTCCATCTTTGGAGGCTTAGAAGACCCAGCCTGACAAAGCACCCAGGGACTTTGGCCTCAGAGCTGACCCTGCTTTTAGCAGGAGGTTGGAGTAGAAACCTCCCAAGGCCCCTTTTGGTGTGACTTATTCTGTGATCCTAAATCACTCTGTAAATTCAACTCACTGCCACTTAAGTTCTATTTTGACACTACTTGAGAGCAGAGGCAGAGTTTACCATCCCAAATAAAAGACAGAATTTTTGAATGAACTTCAGTAAAAATGAAGTGGAATAGATGATATCCTGTAAATGAGGTTTTTCAAGCAATTTAGTGAATGCTTATGATTCCAAACTGTTCTGAAACTCACTGAGCAACTACAGTCCCTTCAGCCCTCTTCTCCCTTCATCAGCTCCTTTTGCCAGGCTTATTTTATCCTGACAGCAGACTAAGGAGAACAGTCAAGAGTAGCCTGACATTCCTTCCTATAGGCTTTTCCTGGGGTTCATCAGCCTGCACACAGCACAGAACCACAGAAAAAATGAGGTTGGAAGGCATCTTAAGGCATCCCCCAAGTCCAACTCCTGATCAAAACAGGGTCAACCAGAGCAGGCTGCCCTGGGCCACATCCACTTGGGTTTTGATTATCTCCAAAGACAGAGATTCCAGAACCATTCTGGGTAGGCCTGTTGCAGTGTTTGACCATGTTCCCACTAGAGGAGTTTTTCTTCAATGTAAATGGAATATTTGGTATTTGTATTGTGCCCCTTTTCTCTGCCTCCTTCACTTTTTTCCATCACATATTTATACATGCTGACAAGACACACCCAAGGATTCTCCTCTTGAGGGTAAACAGCTGCAGCTCTCACAGCCTCTCCTTCCATGTTAGATGCTCCAATCCCTTAATAAACTTCATGGCTCTTCACTGGACTTCCTCCAGTATGTCCATTTCTTACCTGGGGAGACCAGGACTGGACAAAGCACTGCAGGTACAGACTCCCAGGGCTGAGTAGAGGGAAAGAACACCCTTTTTCTACCTGCTGGCAAGGCTCTCCCTAATGCCCTGTAGGATTGGCCTATCTGGGAGACTAAGGCAGAAAAAATGATACATTTCTATGCCACCATCAGAAGCATTATATCCTATTATCAAACATTAGATCAGGTCCACCAAGAATTCAAACATGCAGGTTCAGAGGCAAAGCTTTTTCTTTAGTTTTTAAGGAAAACAAACCACTAAGAATGCAACTCTTTTTTTAGAGGTGATTTGCTTTAGAGGAGCTGTTTGCAAAAATAAAACCAAAAAAAATCCCCAAGGCAATGAAAAGACTTCAGAGCTAACCTTGCTGTGAGACAAAGCTTTGTTAGGAAGTCACCAGGGATGGAGTGATGGATTATGCAGGTTTGAGCACAGCACCCAGACTTCAGCAACCTTCCCACGTCAGGGGGATGGCTGAAGGTCGCTCCTCAAACACTCCAGCCAAGCCAAGGCAGTGAAGAGAAGTGCCAGAGTTAATCCAGCAGGTACCACAACAGATGTAGTACCCACTTCCAAGGAAGGCAGTGTGACAGAGAACTGTCCTACAGTGAAGATTAGGCCATGACACCCAGGACTGCCAGTTGGACACTTGCAGTGAGTTTAGTACTTTTCTTCTGAACATCTAATAATGCCACAAAAGCTTTAGCAATCTATTTATTATACTTTGAGTATACAATTGCACCATTTCCTGGAATGTTTTGCTCTCTGGACCAGATAATTTGTTATGTTGAAAGTGCCAGTGTTACACCCTGTCCAGTAAAAGTCATTACCCTCATGCAGTTTGAAAAATCTGCTGTGGGCACTGTACAATCCACAGAGAACTTGGAAGTTTATACTCAGATCGTTTGTACATATGCAAGTACCCAGGGATGGTTTCCACTCAGGATTCCAAGACTTTTAGATTTATATTGAGATTTTATTTTCCCCATTATGCCTCCCCTAAAAATGTGCCTGACTTCTCACTATTTCCATTCTTCTAGCTTTCAGACACTATTTCCTCATTGGCAGTTCCCCATCTTCCTCTCCCATTCTCAGACAGTGAGACATAAAAGCACTGAAATTTAAATACATGCTTAAACACACCCATCTGCAAGTAAATACAAAGAAAGAGAAATCTAGTGCAAAGTAGCACAGCATGACTGTAGTTTTTGAAGTAGGCATAGTACACAGTATAAAGAAAAAATCCATCAGGCAGCCAGGATGATAACTGGCTATCTGATCAAGATCCATCTTTTAAAGCAGCAACAAATTTCTGTAAATCACCAGCAGCTGACGAAGCAGATGTAGACACACACACACACTGAATGACCTCATGAATTCCATCAGCACACGCAGGTGTCAACTAAGAACACGGATGCATCAGGTGGATATCTGACCTCACATACTAAAATAGGCTGACTGACTCTGAGACCTGCTGTGATCTACATCACAACAAACCCCTGCTCACTTATTTATCAGCTGTTGATAAATGCATGTGCCAGATAATCAATAAGCAAGAAGAATTATTGATGTGGTGACCTCATTCAGCACCTTGTTCTTGTTTCAGAAAAACAAACCTCCTCATGCTTAGAATGAAGTCCTAATGGTCAAAGCTTAACAACCCGAAGTATTTCTCAGCACAGCCCCTGAATTGAAAGACAGAACAGAAACTGAGACATAATCAAGTGTGCTTAGAGCTGCGAGCGGCAGTCATGTTGCAAGAAGCTCTCTGAGAGAGGAGCACAGTAAATCCGAGGAGATTACAGCCTGCATCCATCAAAATGTGCCTCCTAAGGAAATCACCAGCAAGCAGAGCTGGTAGGAGGAAAATACTACAGCTTTTTCTTCTCCATTCCTGACACCACTTTGCTAAGTTAAAATCCATAATGCCCATCATTTATGTGGCAGAAGCTTGAATGAGGTTGACTTCAAAGAGATGACCATCACCAGGGATATGAACTCCTGAATTTTGGGTGAGCTTCCTTTGAGAAGCTGCAGAGGACATCCTCAGTGCTATCCAGCTGTGTGGTATCTGCCTCTGCATCCACCTCAGAAGGATGTGGCACGATTCACATGGCATCATCAGCAAAAGTCAAAACATTGTGTCTCAATGTTCCAAGTTAAACATGCCCTTGCAAACACCACTCATACGTGCACCAACCAATATTTTTATAATGCAATGAGAGAAGGACCTTGCCTGAATAAAGCAATGCAGCAGTGGTTTTCCTGCAGTACACTTAAAAATAAATTCAAAAAGCAGATGCTGGACTATTAAATCATAAAGCAAATCACTGACACAGAGTTTATTACCACTTGACTTCTTTTGATCCCTATCAGGCTTCTTAAAAAATGAAGTCTCATTCTTCTGAGTGATACTCTTTCAGCTGCAGAGATAAGGTGGAAGGCTTTTGCAGGAGCACAGCAGCAGGCGACTGAAACACTCCTTGAGGGACCATGTCCAGTTGTGCTTATTCTAATTTTTCTTGGGATGATCACAGCTTTCATGATTTTCAGATTAGAAGTATTTCAGAAACCAGGGAGAGAAAATCATGAAGACTCAGGGTTTTTGTAAGAGATATGATACAGCCTCACTTGTTTTCTGTTTGTCTTGGGTGTATATGGAATTTACAATTTAATACCAAGTTCCTATGAGAGGACAGTGAACCACAGTCAATGTGTTCTGGGAGACATTCAAACAAAAGCTGAAGGAGGGAGCCTTGGCACATGTGAACATGTTTACAGGACTTCTCTCTGCCTCATACATCCTTTTAAAGCTGAAAACTGTGCCTTGCCAGGAAATAAACTTCAGGAAAAATTGCTTCCTTGTCCTTTTTGTTCCCCGGCTGCTCTTACATTTGAGGAATAGAGGCTTCACACCCATAAATCAGCCCTTATAAAAACAAAAGGCAAAAAAACACCATAACCAATTAAATATTACTATCAGGCTGTGGAGAACGTCTTTTCACTGCTTTGGAGAACACAGAAGAAGATTACTGGATTCTGCATCTTGTGCTGTTGGTGCCACCTCTGCACTTTCTACTCACCTGTGGCCTCTGTGGGCTAGGCAACTCAGATGCAGCACCACGAGACTACTTTTGGCTGGAACCCTGTGCATGGTGGCTTAAACAGAGTAAAGCTGACTTGGGGAAGCCCCCAGGAGTGCTGTGAACAAGCACTTCAAAATGCTATTTACCTGCACCTCAGGCCAGAGTTTTATGAGCACTTTAGGTTGGTTTAAAGTGGCACCGTCACAATAAACAAGTCCTGCCTACTCCCATCTTGTGTTCCAGTTTTCACACAGCTCCCCTGAAACTTAGTGTTCAAGTAGCTGTACAAACACTCTGATCAAGGAAATTAGCAAGGTAAAAGAACCAAAACAGAACTATTTTCTCCCAACATTAGTTTTGACCCAGAGGAATTTCTCAGTCTGAATATTTGAGCAACACAACTTTTGTCAGCAGCCAGCATGCAGGTGAGAGAAACAGCCAGAGCAGCAGAAGGGCAGGACTGGCATTTTCAGCAGGGGTATTTACATGACCCTGGTTTACTGTATTTGGTGAAACTGGACCCTCCATTTTCCTTTCTCCAAAATGGACAGTAGTAATAACATTAATACCTCCTTCCTCTGGGGGAACTCTGAAAGTTTTGAAAGTCCCTCAGCAAAAATGGTATTTCAGGATCTTGGTGTGAAAGCACGATCATAATATACACTCCTATTTATCAGCAGCCAAACCAAGGGCTACGTCAGCAAACAATCCCCAGTGAATGCTACTTTGGTCAAAGGCACAGAATACAACCAAGGCTTTCATACTGCTCCTGTGCCAGGCATAGACAATCAGCATGTTGTCAAGGTCTTCCACTCCTTAAGCCTGTGAAAATATGTCCTATATATTGCTTTCAGCATACCAAACAATTTATTCATAAAAGAGACTTAATCTCTTAATGGTTATTTGCTGAAGAGTGTCTTGCTGTGTTGAAGAGAATTATAATAACTGATGGTTGGAATCCTTGTACATGTTTTGTCATTATTGTTTTACTAATGATTAAAGTCCTAACTGTGAAGGAAATGCCAGGGGGCGAAGTGACTAACAAAATGCTGAGTTTTCTAATTTTTTAATTTGTTCAGTGGATTTTCCTTGGCTTCCCTCCCCCCTTCTGATGCTGTACCATCCAGTCAAGCTTTCTCTATCACTTTCCATGGCACTTCTGTATCAGTAGGGAAGTCAGTGCTTGGGAAAGCAGGAAGCATCAGCCACCAGCAAAGTCTCTACTATAGACTAGAGAGGAGGCACTTTTCATGACTTTGCCTGAGCCCTGGGATAACCCTGAGACAACAAAGGTAATTTTGTACTTTGAGAACCTGTTTTGCTCTCTGATTCTTCCAGGTCTGGCAGATACACCTGAGCTCAGAGATACACCTGCAGTTTGTTTAATGACAGGGGATGGTTGTGCCTGGACAGCTCTTCAAAGACAGGACAGATACCATCCATTCACTTGGCAGAAACCACTCAATCACCACCAAGTGTTTATTTACAATCACTGCTGGCATGATTTGGACTCAAACCAAATCTCTTCATGTTCCCCTGATCCAGCCTGTCCTCCCTTTTCACTGGCCCCTTTCCCCCATTTTTCCCCTCAGTCTATTCTGTGACTGAAATAAAAGTTGATGTTTAGTGGGTCTTTAATGTACGCTACATGCTTTTCATTCCGGTGTGTTCTGGAGAAGTGAAGATGCTGTGGTGCTGTGTGAAGAAAGACTATACCAATAAGGACAATTTAAAAAGTTTAAAAAACGCAAAACACAACAGACAGGAGATACAAGACAAAACAGGCCCCACCTTCAAAACATTTGAATTCTGGTGTGTTTGAGGATACGGGAAAAGAAGGAAGAAAGTTGCTGGAGCAGATTTATGTATCACAACCCGACCTTACATAGCTGAAGTTGTTCAATGTCTCTGTCTGTGGCCGCACGAGAGGCTGAGAGTCACAGGACATGGATCACCTCACTGGAACAATTTCTCTAGTGCAGCCTGAGATTCCCTCATCTGTCTTCTTTATTATCTCTGCAAAGATTCCTGTTTCATTACTTGGTTTCTCTCACAACAAGCATGGAATGTGATAAAGCAGAACCTGGTCCAGAACAATCACAGCCACAAAAATAATAGACTGAGACTGAACTTCCTAATTTCTTTTAACATTGAGAACACCAGAGAGCCTCACGTGAAAGAACTGACTGGAAATGCTGGCTCTGAACCAACCCCAGCAACACTGATCCTTTCTTTTCTAAAGCTCTCAAAGATACCTGGACAATGAGGAGCTTATGTCCTCCACTTAAAATTGCTTATTTAAGATGGAAATTTTAATGCATTTCTGCACTAACTTTGTTGAGTCTCACTTAAAATAATCAGACAGTTCTCAACTAGCAACAACTTTATGTCTCTCCTAACTCACTCCTCTATAGTTGCTGACACCTCTGTGGCACTGCCAAGGAGCATGTTTTTTCAAAGACAGCTACTGTCTTTTAAAAGCTACCTCGTTATACTTACACATACTTAGTAGCCATCTTTACATTTACCTGGAAAGTAAATAGTTGGAAATCTATGACTGACAGAAACCATCCAGGTCAGTAAAACACCACTAATGTGAAGTACTTCCCTTTTGTTGCATAAGCGTAACATGTGCCAAGGCCTTTAAAATAAGATAAAGGTAAATATCAGTTCTGGTCTCATATATGGAAGCTTAATTCTTTTTTCCTTTTACACAAGTTTTGCAGTTTTTCACTGCTGCAGATCTTTTTCACTGATATTCTTCTGAAATGACATCAGGAAGATTGAAACCCTCTTTATGTCGAACAGTCAAATCAGTGCCTCCTAAAATGAACTAGAATTACATTGCCTTTCATACTACAGGAAACACCGTAGAAAATCTGCAGTTTTTTCTATGTGCTTGAAAAGGGACATGCAGCAAAATCCCACAGAGGAAACAATGTCAGAGCAACTCCTTCTGAAGCTCCCAGCATGTGCATTCAACCACTGGAAGTGAAAAGCCTCGCCAACTAGTCTTGCTCAGACTAGTGGCACAAGAAACCTTTTCCAAAATGCAGCCAGTGTCTGTCGGTGTTCGCAGACACTTGTGACCATTTGGTGGACGGACTATGGAGCAGAATTAAGGTGTCAGCAACACATTCAAAGTCCTGATAACTACAAATGAGGAAACTTGTCCCTGGCTCATGTTTTGTTCACTCTCTGTGCTCTTTTGAGTTACTCTTGGGTGCTACAGACTTTCCATCCATCCAGTGCTGACTTTGGGAACACTGATGTGCTGGGATAAGAAATTATGGGGCTCCAGCTTCTCACACCATTGCTCAGGGCAAAGACACGTTGCTGCATTCAGTTACCCTTCCTCAAATGGTCTTTAATGTTAGATAAACTTCTATCTGTCAATGCCTTTTGACCCACATTCCCTATTCTTCCATCCTCTTCAGACAGAATTATTGCAAAATCCCGCGAATAATGGAAATAAGCACCTTTCATTGGCAGATTTCAACATATTTTCTAGAAATTAATGTGTTTATCCTTGCAAAGGACCTTCTTCTAGGTAGGAAAAGTAAGGAGCATCATGCAATAAATTGTCACAGCCAGTAAAAGATTGCAGAAGGCTTGATAACCTGTAGATCATTAAATACAGCAAATGGGACAGTTTTTATCAATAATGCAAGCCTTGGGCAAACTCATGTAAGTGAAGAATGACATGTAAACTCTCTGTTTGACAGTCAGATAAAGAAACCACATCCATCATTCTGCTGAGGACTCTCACCAGTTGATAATCACCCAATAAAATGTGAGAGTATATTGATTCATTTATATTCATTGACTAAGCCTTCAGAAAAATCAACTACTTCTGCTGGAATAATGTGTTTTGCACACATTTGCAAGTCACATGATGCCAGATATGCCAGTTTTCTATGCCAGCGCAGGCAGAATATGTCTGGATCCCTGTTCTTTTCTCACAGAGCAGACCGAAGGTCTCTTGTGTACCCTCCTCTCTGTTTCACAGAAAGCACCTCTGTAATTCCCTAACTCGTCACATAATCCTTTTGCTCATATCAACTCTTTCTCTCTCTCATCATCTCAGTCTGAACTCTAATCCCTTCCACAAATACATACACTTTCAGTCCGCACAGGACACAGGTTTTTGTGGCAAGTTATAACCGTAGGAAGGTCAATAAATCTCAGGTTTTGCACAAACCTCAGGCACTCTCATGAATCCTGACTTGGAAAACTCCACCGAGAACTCCAGACTGGCAGGAGCAGCACACAGGGCTTTAAGCCCACTAGGTTTAGAAGAGACTCCTAAGTGGATCTGTAGGAGACTGGAGGAACAACTGACTGGCTCAAGACTGGATAAGTTAAAGTTTGCTGAGTCAAAGTTGGCAGAGTGCCTTACTCTGCCTGGATGGTTTAAAATTTACTAAGTACCTTTTTCTACTTGAATGTTTTAAAAGTTTGCAAGCAAAAGTTGCTACTGAGCCTCCTGAGAATCCGGCTGCTTCTCCTGTGCACCGCCCAGGGAGAATCCAAGTTATCTTCCCCTAAAACCATCGAGCAGGCTGGGGCACTAGAGGATCACTCTTCAGAATGCACCCCCAAACTGAATCCTCTCTACACTAATCTTGTTTAAAATGGTACCAGCTCCATCAGCTCCCGCTCTCAGACTGCTCCAGCCATTTATCCTGCTGGATGATTCTTCTAGAATCCCACTCCTCCAACAGCTACATATCTGACATATCCAAGATCAACGTCCTCATGGCCATTATTGGTTTTGGTTTTCACTCATGCAAAGGCAGAGGTTGGTACTGCATTTTTACGTACCTTAATCGTTTAATTATCTTAGTTTCTGTAAAACTCATCCCTACAATAGCCAAGCTCCCTTGTGCTAATGGAAGCTGTAGCACTGAAAGACAAAAATGGTATTGTGCCCTTAGAGGCACAACAGGGCCTGAGGAGAATTTACAGAGTAGAAACACCAGTAAAACAATAAAGTCTAGTAGTTCACTTATGGGAGAGTACCTAGGATGTACTCTGGTGGGGTTAAGGTTGCTAGGTAAGGATATAATGTTATTTAAGTACAGCACTTTGCTGAAAGCTGAAATGTACATCATTGCTGGGTTGGTGCCTGCATTGCACCTTTCACAGAAATATTTGTGGTAGAGTTGGAAATTCTTACTATATCCCAGAGTAGCTGCTGTCACAGGCCATACAGGATCCTATGAAAATACAAAGGAAAATCTTTAAAGCACTAGGAAACACTTTAGACTTTCACTGCACAACTTTAACACCTATAGCAGCACTGTGAGTATCTTCCCTTAGTGCTACTTTGCCTGAATGGTAAATCTCAGGCAGAGCCCTCCAAACAACCCCTGTGGTTTGGCACTGCACACACACTTAACCAGGTACTATTCATGTGTGTTAAGTCAATGAACGGGGAAGAAGAAAGGTGTATTTATTCTCTCTGTTTCAACAGCTACAGAGAATGCACAGCCCTTCAATGCTAATGCATCAGTGCCCATGTTTATTTAATAACTCAGATTGTTTCTTGAAATTGTGCAATTCAGCCCATGGAAATTTCCTTGTTCGCATAATTCTGTCGCGTTAATGTGGCTGGGGGTAAACTCAAAAAAATACCTTGCAGGATGACAATTTTAAAACTAAAAAATCTCTTATGGTATTAGTAGGAGGTGGCATGTTTTTATGCTTTTCTGGTTTTGGAGGTGGGGGTTTAAATTGACTTCCAGTAAGGCTTGGAGGTCATTTTGAGTTGAACAAATTGCAGTCACAAGTCACGCTCTTCTGAGCGTAAGCAACACAATTCCCAGTCTTAGACAAAACAGCTAACATGGTATTTAGAAGTTCTGGCTCATCTGCTCCCAGATTTCCTGGACACTAGTTTAACACACCCTAGAAAAACCTGAATTAGTAGCAATGAAATACAGAAGTTCTATCCTACAGCTTTTCCCTTTTCTGACCAGAATTTCTCATACGTGTACAAAACTCCATCCTTAACCCCTGGACAGAGCTCTTTGCAGGCTGCTGCTCACCAGTAGATAAAAAAAAGCATTGTCCTGATTTTCATGGCAAAACCAACTCATCTGTTATCATGCCTGTTGTGCCTCCTTTCTGCTTCTCTTTTCCCTCTCTGCATTTTAGGTTGTGGCATTAAGCTGCACACCCCTCATTAACGGCAAATAACAGCAATCAGGCTTTTGTTTTACTTATTTTGTTTTATCAGAATAGTTTAAGTGTTTTCCAACCAGGGCCATGAATCTGTACCTGGTAATGATGTAAACAGGCCCACTGATGGTGGAAAAGAACAAGGAAAAAAGAACAAGGAAATGTCAGTGACATGTACTTTTAAAGCACTCTTCCTTTTCAAATAGTTAATAGAAAAGAGCTCCTTCTAACTGGCGATTTTCATTAGTCAGGGGTACGTCACCAACGGCCTTTTCCAGGAAATGTGTAATCAGGGCACTCCCTCAACTCATACTGGATTTAAAAATAATAACAGTTATTTCATATGACTAACTTCCTTAGAAAGGAAATTTCCCTAAAAAAAAAAAATCTTTTTGTCTGTCTTAGTTTTTCACAGGTATAAGCAATCTTAGTGTCAGTCTGAAGAGAGAGATCACATCTCCTCACCTGCTTCAAAAAAAGCTGACTGCCCATCCTCAAAATCATTTAAACCAGACAGTTATGGTCACATCAGTCTAGCTAGGCAGAGCTGAATCTTTGACATGTGTAAAAGAGGCAAGGGAAATGCAAGTGACTATGGTTTCGAGACTGCTGAACTGAAACGACGTTTTGTAAAAAGAATTTAAAATATTTTCCTTAAAATATTTAAAAATATTTTCCTTTTCAAGTTCTAGTTTGTGGATTTCAGAGAGTCTTTCAAACTATTTCCAAGAAGGCTTTGAAAGATAATTGAAAAAGTAAACCTACTGTCAATAACCCTTGCTTAGCTAGACACTGCTTGCAACTTGTCCTGGAAAAAAATTAGAAGAGAAGCATTGGGGGAAAAAGATTCAAATTACTAAAGACTATGAGGAGTTTGACTTTGGCTGTCTTATCTACACCTTATGCTGAATTTTAATTCAGGTCTTCACTACCATGTTATCCATCCTTTAGTAAAGTAAGTTACGTGGAGAGCCACGTCTTTTTTCACCCTTTCCCTTCAAATAACATTTGTTCAAATACTAAGAGACAGATTTCCTGGAGAAAATTATTACATCCTTCAGCAGTTAAGAAGTTAAACTCTTTCATATAGAGTCAGACATAGTGATTGAAAATGCCTAAACAGGGATTGTGCAAGAGAGGAAACTCATGTCCTTAATTTTCTCTTTCAACCTCAGTGTTCTCCATGCCAATCCACTTTCTCATGGGAAGCAAATGCAGCTGGTGTAGGACAGCCTCTGTTACCATGTTGAAATTCCATCACAGAGACTGCTTGAGCAACATACCAACCAGCATTGTTGCACACCTCATTCTCCCTCCCTCCAGATCCTCAGGAGATGAACCTATCTCAGCTCCCAGGGCTGCCTGGAAAGCTTTATTTTATTCTTAATTTTATAACTCTCTCAATACAAACATATAGATATTTAGAGGAAGTAAAACACAGTTGGAGTGTTTACATTTCTTTCCTGTTAACATTTCTTGCTGCAATAGATTTGTGACTGTAAATTACACTGAGGTGAAAAAGGAAGCATTTCAAATGATCAGGACAAAATGCAGCTGGATAAAACACCAGTTACTGTCCTGACAACCTGCGACTCAGAACAGCAGAAGAATCCAAAGAATAACTACCTGGAAATGATCTTTGGCTTTCCTATTCCTTCCCCAACTTTTCCAACACCACATCTGCTGAGCTTTCACAAACATTGCACATATTTCATGCTGCACTGTGGGAGGAGCGAACAGTTTAGCAAGAGAAATGCCCAAAAATATTTGGTAGCAGACAAACATAAAACAAAATGAACTGTTCTGGAGCAAGGACATGTACCATAATAGCCCAGCCTTCTAATTTCAAGCAGAAATGCAGGCTACATGGAGGGACAGAGCACAAGGTAAGGCCCCAAAACATCCTCTGCAAGAGTAACAGTAGTAAGCTGCATCCTACCTCACCTCTCCAGTCTTTCCTTTGTCCTCAAAGACCTTGCATTGGTCTTCCATAGCTATTCCTATGGCAGGAGTAATTGCCTACATCTTATTTAAACTTCATCACGGCTAGTTTTTAGCTGATTAGAGAAATCCCTATTGACCCTCTGTTTCCAGAAGTGAAATGTAAGATTTCCCCCTTTTGCCAAGCCCAGCAAGAATGTCTACCAGGAATCTCTGAGCTTTCCACGTGGAAGCAGGAACAATACCCTTAGAGATCAGCCATGCAGTCGTGATTTTCATGTCCCTTTTCTACCTCATTTCCTTCCAGCACTCTTTTGATAACATGCCAAGAACAAGCAGTGTGTGCATTTAAAGCAATAAAAAACCAGCACAAATTAAGTGTCCTCCCACCCACATTTTACTGGAACTCACTATCATGAAGCTGAACAGTGATTGGAGTGGCACCTGATTAACAATGCAAACTTCTATTACACACTAATCCTTGGTGAGGCTGTTCTGTTTTATAACCAGTTCATCATTGTGCTCTCACTCAGATTTCTTCCTGGCATGGCTATAGCTCCCACCATCACAGGATGCCACCTGGATTTTTATTTCTGAGTAGATTAGAAGTAATTCTGTGTAATTTTTGCACAGAACAGAAAGGTGACAGAAATGAGTCCCCATGTTGCCTGCAGGGAAGAGGAGATAATGGGAGCTCACAGTTTGGAAAGGAGGGATGACAAACCCCAAAGCTGTTTGAGGCTGTGTCAAGCACACAAAGAGAGAAGTGCACATCACCCTAGCCTAAGAAGGAGGCAGGCAACATAAAAAGTGCAATGACATTTCTTTAGGTGGAGATTAGCTGATACATTAACAAGGACAAAAAGAGGAGTAACTTAGGCAAGCAGTATGTAGCACATTGACTTTAATCATTAATTTAATGTAATCAAGAGGTGGTGACAGCAAGTTATGAGCCCAGGGTTTATCCACTTCGGGGTCCTTTGTATCCGACTTATGAGCCACGTGAACCACTTTTTCTAGTTTTTCTTTACACAGGCCAAAAACTTGCTTTAAAAAATACAAATAGAACCTCAAATACTTCTACTGTCATGGAACTAACTCCACCATATGCATTTTTAAGAAAAATTTCCCAAAAACTACAGCACTTATTATAAAATCACGCAGTGTTCTGCCAGTGATTTCAGTGTTACAAAACTCCAAAGAAACTCACTAAGCAATGGAGAGGGATAAGACTTCCTTGGAACAACAACATACATAAAGCACACCAATTCTGGGGAATCCTGCAAAGAATTAAAACAGCTTTAATAGCCAGCCAAATAAGAGGCAGGGAATAAAGGCTTTCTCTCCAGAGGGAAAAGGAAATGCCAATGCCACACTTGTATGAGTGCGTGGCAGATCACTTTGTTGAACTAGGCACTGTGGGCAGAACCACCCATCAAGTTTAGAGACAATGCAGTTGAGACAAAAAAAGGTAACATGGAACTCTCACTTGTTTGTTCCCCCTACCCCTGGTGCCATCTGAAATTACACCCTCCATCTGCAGGTACGCTGTATCTGGCAACCCCAGCAGTCTGATCAAAGCTCTTCAGCCAGCCCAGCTGAGCTCACAGCTCTGGGCACTCCTTAGGGCACAGACACACACAAGCCCTCGCCTTCCCTTTTCCACAATCTGGGAAATGGTATGAGCTGGTTGGTGCCTATTGAAAACAGCTTGAGCTCTCTGGTGATGCCCTCCCTCCATTGTGTCTTGACTGGGATGGAGCAAAGGTCCTTTTTTTCCTCTTATTTAACAGGAAACAGTTATCTGCAACACTTCCTCCCAGATATTTTCATAACCCCACCAACACATTCCTTACAGGCACTGACTTCAACTTTGAGGATATCCCGAATTTCTCCTTGCCACAACCACATCAGCAGCAATGGCACCCACTTTTGAGGGCAGCCCTGTGCCGTTTCTGTGACTTCCACCCAGGGCCAGCACAGCAGTGCTTAAACCAGAGCGGATTGCTCCATGGAGGAAGGAACACATTTAGCAAACATTCCCCGACCTCGTGCCCCTGTGCCTGTTGGTTGGAGGGGGCTGCGAAAGATAGATGACAGTGAAGCAAATAGCAGGGGTGGGGGAAAGGAGGAGGAAAGGGAGACCTACAGGGAGGAAGGCTGGGGGGAAGGATATGGGCTACTATGGAGAATCCTGTCAGGATGCAATTTATTTTCATTCTGTGCAGGAGTATAATGGTGCACCGCCTGAGCTCTCTCAATAGCTGTTTTGAAGCGAAGCAGGGCTGGTATGTCTTTAATTTATCATTTCATTATGAAACGGTTTCCCTTCCAAGAAGCCTTCAAGTCAGGAAGCTCTGTCTGCCCACACAGGAAATTCCTTTGCAGCAACTTCCCCAAAAAGGAAATTTCCCTCAGAAGTGAGCCCAGCTCATGCCTTTGAGCAGAGCTGTTTGAAGAGGCTCTGGCATGCGAGCCCCGCAAACAGCCCTGACTGCTTACAGCAGCCAGCACCGGGATCTGCAGCTCTGCCCTCGCAGAGGGGACCCCACTGCACCCAGCTCCCTCTCCCCAGGGACAGCCAGGAGTGTTCTGAGGGCACAAGGCACTGATTTTTTTACTAGAAAAAAAAATCTTGAGAAAAGCACAGGACACACAGAGCTGCGAAAGAGCAGAGGAAGAGGAGGGGGAGCTGTAGAAAAGCTTTGCAAACTATTCTGATCTCCCACTTGAAAATCAGGGGGAAAATTCTCAGCCCTATCTTAGATCTCTTCTGATGGTATGTCAGAGACTGCACTCTGTCCCTTACACGTACCATGGGTTTTATTTAACGAGCTCGAAAACAAAGGAGAAGGGAGGGGAGGATATACAGCGGGAAGGGGGAGAACCACATTTACAAAAATGAATCTCACAGACCTCTTGTGAATCACTAGGTGGGAGAGAGCCAAGAACATCCAGGCCAGAGTGAATAACGACATACAGTATTTTATGAAGCACCTTAGGAAAGGGGATACAGATCAGAAGCAACACCAGTCTTCCAGCTAGTTTTTAATTTACCGTTTTAAATCACATTTAAATCACGTTTAAATACTGAATAAGTTTTTTAATGACTACACCCAGAAACTCAAACTGTTGTTTGGGGCAAGAGAGGAAGCAAAACTGAAATTCGTATTACATATCTACATGGATGTGTAAATATGCCAGGGCCATAAAAGGGGCACAGGTCAAACTGGATCTTGGACTGAACAACAGCAGAAAAATGAAAGCAATCCTTTGAGCGTGTATGGGAGAAACAAATGCCAGGGATAACAGTTGCATGTGGGGACAACTACAATCCACTGGAGGCTTATATGCTCTCCACGTTTTTCCCTGTTTCAAATTCAAAATTTGTTTTTCAAGCACTTGGAGTAAACCTGGTCCCTAAAGCTGGAGCTCCAGGAGGTGGCTGCCTGCCCTTCTCTCCCTTTTCCCCCCCTTCCCCGATAGCTTTGCCCTGTTCCCTCGCCAGCTAATTTACATGACTTTTTTTTTTCTCTCTTGCTGCCCTTGGCATTACATTCAGCAATCCAGTCAGCTGTTGTGTAAAGAGACTTTTGTCAGAATTGCTTAAAGGCAAATCCCCCCACTTAAGTTTTTTTCTGTGGCCTCTAGCTGATGAGTTAGTTATCACCTAAAAGAGCCCTCTGGCGTAGCATATGCGTACTGAATATATATCTGCTTGGATGGCATCCACACTACTGTCAAATCACTGGAGATGGTTATGACATGGGGAAAAATATAAAAACTACCATACTAGAAAAGATCTCCAAACATCTACAGCAGTTGATGTATAAGCAAAAAGTTTAAGGAATAAAGAAACATATACTATAATATATAATACTTATGTCAGCCTCTGGTAATCTGTGGTTTAAGGACGTCATGAGCTGTGGTTGCACTCAGGCCACTGTTTCCATACTGACCACACGGCCTATCCCTCTCTCCACAGGTTTATCTGGTTCTTTCTGGAGACCTATTCACACTTTCAGCCCTGCAAACACCTTCCTGCAAGGATTTCTTTTATGTGGTGATGCATCCTCACTCTTGTTTCTTTTAGACACTTGCCAAATGACTTATCTTGGATCTCTGGATTTGCTGTTAGGAACTGTGAATCATCATTTCCTGGTCACCTTCTCCATACCAAGTACGATTTCATAGCCACACGATAACTTTCTCCCTGCAAACCTATTCAAACAAAACTACCTTTTTTTTAACTGCAGAGTCCTATTTCCCTCTCTCATTTCCTAGGAATGGGAGGACTGGAGAAGTAGTCTGTTCCAACCAGGTTCCCTAGCACACTAAAAATATCCACGGGGATGAGACCACCACACCCCGAGGGGGACAGGGTTTGAATAAATACAAAGCATTAAGACACTCCCTAGGAATTCATGAGCTTTAACAAGCCTGTTTCAGAACTTCAATTACCTAACAATTCTGGTGCAAAATGTGGAATCTATGCTATACAAATTTGAATCTGGTCACTGATTTTTGACAAATAGCTTAACTCTACAATCAAGGGACGTTCACAGGTCTTACTGTAAAACCACATTAAAAAGTCATGAGCTACTCACATCAATAATTGTTTTCTGCTGAACAACCACAAAATCCTTCTGAATGATATTTCCTTGTAGCATGGTCCCATATGAAAAATTGAGAAAATTATCAAAATAAGAATAATTACTTTCATCCCAATCCTGAATGACGCTGGGAACAGTTAATTTAGCAGATGACCATAACTTCAAGTTGTAATGACATGCAGGGCATTTTACTCATTCTGAAAATGCCCCTGCTCTTCCAATTGTCAGGATCTATTGAAGCACGGCTGTTGTGATGCTGGAATTATTTAAAGCATATGTGTGATTTACAGCTGACCAAGAGACATGTTTTGTAAAACAAATGATAATTTTACAGCCTTTCTGTTGTTGATGTTATATAGACTTATAAAACTGTGAAGTGAAAACACTTCAGAGTGGGGCCAAGTCATTTCAGGATAAGATTATCTGCGTGAGCTACCTTTATTCACAATAGGTTAGAATACTCTGATTATTTCAGCTTCCAGATTGGTGCCAAGACTGTTTGTGAATTAGATTTCATATTAGTACTCTTCAGGAAGTGGCTTGTGGAGTGCACACAGTAAGAAAGCATTAAAAACAGCTGACTGAGCCCCATCTACAATTTTAAGCCAACTTGGAGATTTCACACGTATGCTGCTGACTCTGTACACGTGAACCAGTAAAAATGAACTGAAAGACCCTTTCAAACCTAGGCCTCTGGACTCAAACACAGCCTAACCCTCTTGTGTGTGTTTGCTGCTGCTGAGATGTGGGGAGGACAGCAATTCTGAGCCTGCTCAGCAGCTCCTTGACACAAAAGGCACCTTCCACCATCTTCTGCACCCAAGTTCTGTTTCATCACAGGCAGTAATTTTACAACTCTGCCTAAAAGAAATGGTTGTAACACATTCTAAGTGCTAATTAACTTCAAAAGAAAAAAGGAAAAGTTACAGTCTCTCTGCATAAAACCTAAGTACTCGAGCAAGCCTTCTTTCCACAGGATCTAAATATGTACATGCACATGGAGATACATGTGTCAGATTAAAATAAAATAATCAAAACTTCTCAGCTTTAAAATAAATTTTGATTGTTAACTCTTGTCCGAGTTCCAGTGGAGTTTTTGTGCACACATGTTCTCACTGCAAATGACAGAGCACCAGAAAGGCATGAGTGAGAATCTCTGTTCTGAGGGTTATTCAGGACTAGATAGATTCTCCCAGAACCCTCACAAGAAAATCATAATTATGGAGAGCTCACCATAACACCACAGATCCAACCGATTTAAAAGACATCTGGATTTACTTCTGGGTGTTCTGTTGAACTGAATCAGCGCCAAGCCTTCTGAGATTCAGCCACTGCCATTGCACACACTGATAATGGTGTGGCAGGAGGCCAGCAGCAAATACTGACTCCTTTAACAGCCCAGCTGCTTCAGGTCTGCCCGTCACAAACACAGCTCAGCTCGCTATCCCTGTTACCTCTGCTGTCACTCCCAGTTCTCTCTGCTTGTTTTTCATTCTGCACGATTCTAAAACCAAGAGGGGGTGTAAAAATTGAAGATCTATAAATGTTCCAGCTCTTACAGACATTAAGTGCTATCCCTTGTTTGTACTTTCCTGAGCTCCAAGGCTTCAAATCCTGCACTAAACCTTCTGCTGCATGTGACTGGCTCACCACTACTCCACAGCACACGCTGCAGCCCTGAGAACATAAAGTGGAAGTAGGGAATGACTCCTGCACGTTGGTTATGCTCACTTTCAACAAGCGAAAAACCACCAAGCGAGTTGTAGGGCAGTGATGAGACAATCCCCACGTATTTAATAACAATATTTGTCACCACTGCCTATTAGTATTTAAAGAGCAGTAAAAAAAAACAAACCTCTAATAAAAAGATCAAGATGCTTTGAACAATTACACACCCGGCAACATAGTAATGACTACCCAGAGTAATGAAGCTAAAAGCCCAGAGGTAGTAAGACTACTAAGGAAGTTTCCAGGGAAGCAAGATATAAAGAAGTGTAACACAGAAAAAAAAACAACAAAAAAAGGGGAACAAAGAAGTATTTTGTACAGAGGGTTTTTCTGACAAAATGCCTTCACTGAATCATAGAGAGGAAGCGAAAGCCAGCAAAGAAGTTAAAAATTGAAGGAGACAGATTGCTTGGAAGAAATCAGAACAAAAGAGAGAGTAGGAAGGAGGAACTTATACACATAAAGGGAGATTTCCCCTACTAGGAAATACACAAGGACCCACTCAAGTGGCAGAACTGAAATGAGTAGCTGGTTTGTGGACCAGCAGGGACTGGGGCTACTTCCTTCTGCACTACCAAGAAGGAGGAAGTAGAAAGGGAGAAATTCTCAGTATTGCAGAAACCAAACAGGCACAGTCATTCTTTCATCTCTCTTCCCCCAAACACTGGCCAAGTAAGTAGAAGCACAGTGCAAGCCTACAAATTTATTCACGTTCACGTTCTGGAAAAAAACTGTGGGAATTGTTGGAGACAGTGAGACAACTCCTGGTCATTTCAGCAAGTCCACTAGGTCACTTTTCACACCTATTGAGCTGGCTCAACAAACCACTGGCTCAGCCCCAACATTTTCAACCAGGACTCGTGCAATTTTGTTCCTGAGGGTCAAGCCCCGGTTATGCTTTCTGAACCCTCCTCCTTTACTACCACCACTTGTGTTGCTGGGGCCCAGGGTGGCCAAACCCTGCGCTCTGGAGTCTGTACGGAGGGAGGGTATAAATATCACAGAATCTCTCTGCTGGCTTGAGTTGATGGAAACGTTCTTTAAAGCTCGGCATCAAAGGATTCACTTTATAAGCTGCAAGCCTTGGTTCTTGTGCCAGCAGCGAGTTCTCCCCATAATTAATTAATGCCGTATTAATTGTGCATGTTCCACGGGGCTGTTGAGGAGGTGTGGCAGGGCCTGCACACGCAGATCAACCTTCCCGGTGCAGCCAAGAGAGGGGCACAGGAGACAGGAGAAGTAAGACCCCTCCAGGTGCCTACAAAGGAATACCATGTAAAGCAGTGTGCTCAGGGGCTCTGCAGGGGGACGTGCTGAGCCCCGCTGTGTCATTCCAGCAAACAAGGAGCAAGAGGGGCACGGGGGAATCTGCCACCAGCTGCACCCTTGTGCAATCTGCTCGGCTCTGGGCCAGCCATGAGCGTTGTCAGCAGCCAAAAAGCCCATGGCAGCTGAGTGCCCTCACGGGCAGGATTTGGCCACAAGTCACAAGATCCTGTGAAATCGCTGGAAGGAGAAAGGCAGAGGAGGAAAAGGGGGATTATCCCATCTCCTCTCTGCTGCGTTGGCTGCCGGCACTGAGGAAGTGGCACCGTCGCCTTGCAGGGGCTTTGGCCACGGTTCAACCAGTGCTGTACATCCAGCCCAGCACATCCACCTCACCCACTCCCCTGGAAAAGCAGGGAGAGCTCAGGACAGGAACAAGTGGGAAAAGAGGATGACCCTGCCACCAAGACCCCCGGGGACAATGCCCCTCCCCAGCTGTGCCTCAGGATTTTTCTGGAGACTCTCATCCATCACAGCTAGCCAGGACATGCCAGCCTGCACAGACCCTTCCCTGCTGCAGCACAAAAACCAGGGACTGACTAAGGTCCAAAAGCTGCTCAAGATGATTTACAAAGCACTCATCCTCTAGAAAACTCTCAAGGCAGCGGACACGTATACATTTTCAGCTGCAATCTGAATGACTGCTACAGCCAGCTCAGAATCTAACCTGCTAAGACCTTTTCACATTAGCTCTTGCAGCAAATTCATTCATCTCTATAAATTTTTAAGGGGGTAAACAATTATTTGTTTCTCAGAAGGTACTGTGTGGTTGGTGTTCGCTTTTTAAAGAATAAAATAAAGCAGGACTGACACCGGAAAATTGAAGCAGAAGTCCAAAGTGAAAGACATGAAATTAAAAATACATGAAACAGAACTGTAAAAAAGGGGGAAGGTAATGCAGAAAATTCAGAAGGTTTATAAACTAACTGCACAGAAATGTTTCATCAAGTTACTTTAAGAAAAAAGGAGTTTATGTCTAACCATGCATTTGCTACAGCATATCCATAGCAAATGTGAAAAAAATGCAGCTGAAGATCATGCTACTTACTCTGAGATGACAAAGCACCATAAACTATACACAGAAAAGCACTCAAATATAGGCACAAAACAAAAGCATCAGGAATTCTGTGTAAAGCAGTTAATACTTTCCTTTCATGAGGGAGGCAAAATGCAATTTATGTTTACCATATAAAAAGGTGGGGTTATTTTTCTTTTACAGTGTTGAAAGAAAACTGACCTGAAGGATGAGCAGAAATAAACAGACATTGAAACTTTACAAAATTAAATGCCTAAACGCAGATTAAAAACTTTACTTATCTGGAAAGCAAATGGGTGCCAAACCTAAGACTTTTACTATACACTGTCCATTTCTTTCAGTAGTTTGAAATAAAAGCTAAACAGATCTCCCTACATTTTTTAAAAATAAAAAGGTAGCTATTTACAGCTGCATTTATTGGAGCCGTTTCCTTATCAGGAAGTATGTAGCTGGGAATTACTATCTGCCTGCATCGGAAATTCTTTCAGGGATACAAAAGCCCAAAAAGGAAATTTCCCTTCAAAAACATTCTGTGGTTTTTTTGCTGCTGGTGGGCATTTTAAAATAAAATGTCAGTGCTCTGACCAGCTCACAGGTCCTTTGGGATGTTTATTCTGTAAACAAGAAGCTTTAAGACACCTGAGGGTAACATTAAAAAAAAAATGCTCCTAGACAACTTGAAGAGGGAGAATGCGGAGAACATAGTAAGAAAATAACTCTTTTTATCAGGATGCTGAGACAGTGCAAATTCATTATCAGTGCTAAAATATCTACCTCTGAATTAAGTGCTTCTGCAGTTCCCTGCCCCTCCTGACTGAACTTCTGTGGCTCAGTTCACATTTCCCCCTGCACCCTCAGGGCAGGAGTGCTGCATAGTCCAAAAGACAGTGAAACTACCACTCTTCCTTAGAGAGGGGATGGAAAAAGCCCACAGGAGGGGAACCACACCCTCCTGCACCTCACAGCACCACGACAGGGCAGAGGCCATAGAGGACATGGATAGAATAATGCTTTCCTGCAGGAGAGGTCCAGGTTCTCAGAGCCCATGGGATCCAGTGCTACAAGCAACTCTGGACTTAGAACAGTGAAGCCCCAGCTACAGAGAGCCCCTCAGTAAGCTCTCAGACTGGAAAACTTCCACTGTCTCCAAAGCAACTCCCATAATCAAAAGTTTTGCCTTTATCCTTCCTCTGCATTGACTGCAGAACGCCCCATACTGTGCCTGTGGACTCTAAAGGCAGGAAGAACATGTTGGTTAATCATTGGAGACGTTAATTTAATTTTTACTTGTCATGGTATAATTTAACATTTTCATTTTCTGGTCTGTGTAATTGCCACAGAGCTACCTGACCGTGCTGCCAGTGCAAAGCAGACACTTTTTTTCAGTGGGATACAAAAGCATAGGAAGATCAAAACCAGACAGGCAGATGGAGTAAATAAAGCAGGGTGCTTCAGGCTATTCCTGGGGTATGACTTCTATGCATAAAAGCTCATAAGGAAAGATTTGGAGTTGAGCAAGTTTCCTAATGCTTTGACTCTCAAAAGCCAATCAGTGGTGATTGTTTATTAACTCACAACATCACCAACCATATGCCTATTAAATATATAACAAACTCGTAACTTCTCGAACAAGGATCACTGCTACATTAACAGCACCATGCTAGTGCTGCACAAAGCGTTTTACATGAGAAGTGAGCACATTCAAATCTATTCATCCCATAAAAGTGCACAAGCATTCCATCAGGCTGGAATGCCTGATGCATTAAGTGCTCCACCCTCCCAAGAACCTCTGGAGAACGATACTGAAAAGAGGCTCTTGGCTGAGGTGTTGGACTGGGCCTCCAAATCTGGATGGAATCATTTTACCAAAAATCTCTCCAACAAACTCAAGAATCATTTAGTCCTTCTGCTCCAGCACTAAAATGGGGAGTTCTAAAAATGGCATTAAACCCCATATAATGGATATTTTACCAGGGTGTATTTGTTAAGCACAAGAAGGAGTGCCAGCACAGGAGAGGAAAGATATAAAAGTACAGCAGAAGGAAATCCACCTTCTCATAAAGGGCATCAAATAATTGTTTTATTTCTGTGTGTGTATACACATGACCTACCACATTAATTCCTGGGACCTCAAAGCTACAGCAGCTTTCTCCTTAGACACTATATGCCCCTCTCAGTGCTGGACAGAGCTGCTCTTTTCCAGCAGGCAGCAGCTCATCTCTGTCAAAAGATCATGATGCTATGCTGTTTCTGCAGGGTTTTTTACCACACTTGTGTTTTGTTGCAAGGCTCTCACCACACAATGGTTTCTTATTGTGGAGTTGTTAGTCATGGCTTACACACAGTTTCTCTTCTGTGTTTTCTTTAGTTGTATGGCTGTTTATGAATGCTGAATTCTTTGCATTCATTTTATTTCTTACAAAAAATAATTTAAAAAAAGAGAGCATGGAAGCATTTACAAAGTAATACAAATGAAAAATTAAACGAGACATTTGGGATAGAAAGAGAAAAGCAAGCTAATTTTAGGTTCACTGATCATGACAGTGTCCCTTTAAGAAAAAGCTAAAAATGCTTCAAACCCAGCAATACCATAAATGTCCTGCTGCTTTTGCTTCTTATTCCTCTCCACACTTTCCAGGGGAATTCCACAAGGGATCAAGCCTGAATCCCATATTAAAGTGACATGGCTTCCTTTCCCCTCTGAATAGAGGTGAACATGTATTTTGGAGATTTAAAACCCTCCAGTGAAGCTTTCCAAAAGGGTAAAAGAGTGGCTTAGCACCACTGGGACTCCCACACTGCCAGCCTTCCTGATCCTGAAGCACAGGTCTCTTTGATCTCCCACTCCAGGACTGCTTTTGCAAGATCCCACTGAGGCAGGAAGGATCTTACCCCTCCACACACTTCCACTGGAAACTGCCAGTGCAGGAAACTGCTGTTAACTCTGGGCAACAACCAGGCACATTTGGAATAATAAAAATCACTTGATTCTATGATCTCTCAAGGAGCAGAAACCAGCTTACAGGAAGTGAGCTCCCTTTACAAGTTTTTGCACACTTAACCTGGATGCTTCTGCCATAGCCACCAGGCAGCAGTAAGGAGTTAACAGATGTAGGGTCAAACTCACTGTGTGCACAAGTGACAAGTGACTGTGTCACTCCAGTGCGAGCCCCGGTGACAAAGGGGGTTAGCTTCCTACAGGTAATGAATGAAGACCCTACCAGAAAAATGCAAAGCAGGATCTTATGACCCAAAGGCCACCGTTTTCCCAGTGGAATCAGGAATGGGGTTTCACTCTTCCCAGTGGAACACAGTTCATATAAAACATTAGCATCTATATTGTGCCCCAGCTATGGCACAAAAGTGACCCAGACTGGGCTTCCCACTCATCCAAGTCCCTTGTTTGGATGATCTATTTGAGGCTGGCCTGAGACTGACTGTAAGAATCCCCTGGGATGCAGGGTGGAGCAGATGAGTTCAATTCAGGGGAGCACCACGGGGTGCCTGTGGAACAGCCCACCTTGGGTTAGAGGCAGGCATGATCCATGCCTCCCCAGCTCATGGTTTTCATCCTGTTTGCCCAACAACTGGACACAGCTCAGAGTCCTGAAGGAGCTTTGCTGGGATTAACCAAAACAATGGGCACTGAGGCTGACGGGATGGCTGGCTGGGATTTGCACACTCCAGTCAGCCTGTCAGTAGATTATTAACAGTTATAAACTGAAGGACCAGGAGGCACTGCTGGATGGACCCTCCCTGCAGAACTCACAATAAAAACGTGCAAGAATAGCCTATGGTAGAAGACAAAGATGTAACATCAAGATTAAATACTGCAATAAGGTGTTAGCAAGCAGTGCCACTGCCAGGCTTAATATTTTTCTTTTTTTTTTTTTTGTAGTGGGTTGGCATTGGTTACATGTAAGGTAAGAAGCAGATTGGAGGAAAAGGCAAGGGCAGTAAGTGGGAAGAACAAGGCTTAAGTGGCAATAATGTCAGAGAAGAGCAAAGAGAGGTCTAGGAGAAGCCAATCATTTGAGAAAGAGGCCAGCCCAGGTCCCACGAAAAATCAGTGGGAATTCAACCACTCATTTCAGAAGGACCAGGATTAGTCTCAGCCACTAATTTGACATTCTGGCCACCTCTCCCAGTCCCTTTGTCATATGAAGCTTTTATTTTATTTTCCCTGTATGTGCGTCACTCAGTTTTGTTCCACTAAGATCCTTCCAAAGCAAATATTTTTATTGCTTGCTGCTCTAAATGTGGCTTAGGGTAAAGGGCTTTTTTTCCCATCTCACTGCATACTTTCAGCTCAGTGCATTGAATATTCTAGTAACTAAACAACAATATGCTTAATGCTTCAAAGTGGCTTTCCAGCTGCTAGCCAAAATTGTAGAATAATTAACAGGTGCCAAAGGATTAATAAAAGGAGTAGCATAATTAATAGACACTATACAGAAAAAAACGAATCCTTGGCAATCCTGAGTGTTGTTGTTTCCTCCTCCCTCTCTTAATTGTTTCCTGCATTCCTTTAATAAGAAAAAAAAAAAGAAAACTAGTGCCCTTAAAACACAAATGATACATATAAGCAACAACGCCTGATCAGAAGAAACAAACTGGCAACAAACTGCCTTCAGGTCTAATAAATATCTTAGTTTAAAGAAAACTGCCAAACAACCTGGCCTACCCTACTACTCACGGCCACACAGAACTTTATTGCAGTATGTGGTCACAAAGATGCTAAACCAATACAGAACCACTGAACTAGTTCCCACCAAATCAGAGTAGCAAATAATAATACAAACAGCCATACAGAAATATTCCTATGAAACACTCACTAAAAACTTAAAGGCCTTTAATATAACCAGTGCAGAAAACTAAAATTTCCTTTCTGTCCTTAACAAGGGAAGTAGAACAGACAGTAACAACAAGGGACACAGAGATAGTGAAATAAAAAAAATGATGTCACTAGCTGTATGTGACCAGGTCTGCATTCTGTGACATTTATCCAAATCAGCTGTGACCTGGAACCTATCACACACTGGAAAACCAAAAAACCAGAACCCAAGCCTACACGGGAAACAAAAAGCACTCAACTGATTTTACAAATAGATTTTGAGCTTTCTCTACCACCACAATGCCCCAAAAGTGAGTGGAGTCAAGACAACACTGCAGTCCCAAAGTAAAAGTTCTCCCCTATGAGGTGATGCATGTACTGTGACATCCCCAGTGTATCACTGCACTCTGAATATCAGTGCAAACTGTTGGGGTTCAGAAAAAAAGGGAACAGCAAGGAAAATTAATTGTTGCCAAGAAGAACTGCTTTGTGTGCACAGAAAAGTGTATGCAGCGTGTCTTACTGTGACACTGGGCTGCAGACATGTGAAGGATGCCAACATTAAGGAGAGAAGAGTAATTAGTTCAGAGGAACAAATGAACTTGTCTTCATGTTTGTATCAACAGAAAACTCGAAATCTTTGCCCATGAGATCGCTCTCCCTAAACAAACACACACGTTCCCAAGAGAAGATGCCCTTCAGAGACAAAAATCAAACTGTACAAATCAACATAAGTGTGCAAAGGGGAATGAAGTTGCACTGGATCAAAGCATGCAACAAGTCCTTTCTCAGCACTGGGATTTCTTCTGTCTCTCTTGCTGAAGAAGTTTTATATTGAAAGAGACAAAGAAAACCATGAAGCCTTTAGCACATATTTACAGTTGCTGTTTTAGCAGGCAAACCATCTTATTTTTATCTTGTGTATTACAAAAAAGAAAAAAGCTGTTTTCTCCCTAATTCAGAGAATATTAATAGACACAGGGAAGGGTTCTCATATCCATCTCTTACATGCCGTATCCTCTATCCAGTTCCAAGAATTTTTACTACAAGGTATTGGCCATAGCATAAAATAAGCAGCAAATGGCATTTTACCAGATGAGACAAAGAGACAGGCTTTAATAAAAATGAAAATTTAAAAAATACAGACCTCCACCACAAAACCCCACTAATTTTTTCTCTGGCAAAATGGAGTGTTTCCCGGAGATAAGGAGTATGTAAATAGTTCCAGAGGACTTCCACCTACCTCTATATTTTTCATTATCATGATACCTGGGCAGTTTCTGTGTTATTTTTGAAAACATTTAAGAGCCTTTGCACTCATGGGGTTTTTTCATTTTACAGTGGGGGAGCTAAAACAAGGTGTCCAAGGTCCCAGAAGGCACCGAGGGCAGCACCTTGTGTGCAAGCTGAACTTGCTTCTCTTCAATCCTCAGTAAAAAAAATGTCCATTTTCCAAACACTCCTTCTATCTGACATTAGTGTAGTCTAGTGGAGATCATACATGCTGCAAAGCTGTCATGGCAGACACACCAGGGACAGAGAGCAACTCTTTTCTGACTACATTCTTGAAATGTAGGAAAGGATACTCCCCAGCTCCCCACTGATATTTTGTTGACAATGTCCCCAATACTCTGTTCCTACTGCATGTTAGGCCGACAAGTATGTTTAGAAGTATGGGTCAAAAGTCCCTTACAGAAAAGTGCAGCACCAGAGAAAAGTATGTTTTATTCAGAAATTACTCTTACTATCCCAGAGATTCAAAGTTAAGACTGATTACACTGCATTTCTATACAATAGGCTGGGTGGGGAGAAAGCAGCTACTTAAAACATGAAAGGCTGTGTGAGAAGGTGAAAATGCTTTCACATCACCCCCAGAAAAAGGTGTTTGTCTATATAATTTCAGTTCTGTTGACCAAAAAGAGGGAAGCTTGTAACAAAGAGAGGTCAGCATTCCACCCTTCCAAACTGCACTTCTTTTTCCAGTCTCTGGATAAAATCAGCTCAGCCTACCTGAGGCTCATTTGCTCACTAAGCAGTGAGAAATAATTTATCACACCAAAGGAAATTGCTCTACTGATTGTTCCGATACTGATGCTGGTGGTGCTCTCAGAGTGATCTGGAACATTGGAAACAGAAATTTCTTATCAGGAGGTATAAAACTGCCTGAATTCAGAGAGTGCTCCTCATGTTCCACGTGAAACATTTGTCTCTAGGCCTCTCTTTGGGTCAGCTGCTCTTTTCAGCTGCAGCTACAGCACAGGTACATGAAGATGTGTGGGTGGGGACTGAACCCGGCCTTGATTTTGTTGAATGCCATCAGAATGTCATGGAAACAGGAGGAGTGGAGCCTGAGAACCTGTGGACTGTGTGTTTGTGAGCGGAGGAATTTACCACATCTCCCTGTTGTACTGGAGTAAGTGAGGGCTGAAAGAAGTTATTATGCTCCACATAAACAACAAAAACTACCGTAGGGATGGAACCAAACAAAATCTTAGACCTAGAAAATCCTCAGACTTTGCAGCTCTAAACCAAACCTTCACACACTCAGCCTGAACTACAAATTAGTTACTTTGCCTGACTTCTGAGGCAGTTTGGATTTAAGATCAAAGCTGTACCTCAAACATATCTCTAAAAATAAACAACTAAACAAAAAAAAATGAGAAGAGTCCATGCAGGAACTGAAAAACCCTGTATTAGTACCTCTTAAAACCTCATGACACAAAATCCAAAGGGAACTGAGTTATTTCTATACATGGTATTAGCAAGACGACTGGAATATCATCTTCATTTCTGTTGTCTTCACTTTAAGAAGGATGTCTGAAGCGGGAGACAGTTCACAGAGGTGATACAAGCAGGATTTGAAATCTGAAAGCTTAACAGGAAGACTGACAGCCTTAAGAACCTCTCTTCCTATCCAGTTTAGCCAAGAAAAGGTTAAGAAGTGACTATCTAAAAGCACCTATATCAGGAGGAGTCTTTTGACAATATTTAGCAGGAAAGGCGATAATGAGATCTAATAGTTGGAAACTGAAGCTTGACTAATTCAAACTATAAATAGGGCACTTAAGAAAAAAAGCAAATAAGAAGATAATTAAGCATTAAAAGAACGTCTAGAGACCTTATATCCTCCTCATCACTTGAGTTTTTTTACATGAAGAGCAGAAATCTTTCTGTACATGCTGTAGCTCAGTTACTGGACCTAAACACAGCAGTTATTGCAGGAAGTTTTGTAACAAAAATTATACCAGAGATCGTTTCAGAAATTCAGAATGGCTGCTCCTGGCCTAGCTATGAAGCTATGTACTCAGAGTGGCTTTAACAGTGTTTGGGTGGTCTGTTGGTTAACAACAGCGTTTTGTGTCAATACTGACTGCATACTGAGCTACAAAATACTACACGGCCATTGACTACAATTAGTAAGGCTATGTAAATGTGTTCCATATTGTTTATGACCTCAGACACCAACTTTATGGAAGGCTACTTCACAGATATTTCATGATTAATCATCTGTGCTTTTACACTGCAACAAGTCAGACTGGTGTGGAAATTCTAAAGGGAAAGAAGCCTTGCAAGTTTAAAAATATGCCAACCAAAGGAACACAAAAACCAAAACAAGAGTCAAGGTGAAAGGTTGGATCACATTCTAAAAATACTGCGAAAGAAGTCTTCACTCAGAGGAAGCTTTATAAATTCAACACTATCCAGCATGCTGGCTTGCTGATGGGAAGGAAGCAGGTACAATATGTCCCACCACTTTCAGTATCAAGAGTCTCTGCCTCCCAGTTTTATGGATCTGCCAGACACGATGGGGAGGGCAATAAGTAACTGCAAACCCAGCTGTGATCCTGGCTGTGGAGTGGACACACAGCCTCCCAAAGCAGAAATAAACAGTATCAACTACTGCAATGAGGAAAAAACCCAAAAGATCTGTGGATAAACAGCAGCAGTAGGGAGAAGACCTGCTGGAGAAAAACTCCTTCTGTACTGGGTTTTTTTGTGCCTACTTTGGCCTAAGTACAGAAATGCCGTGTAAGTGTGGCAGCCGATTCCTCCCTAGGCCAAGGAACAGCTGAACAGCCACACACACTTGCAAGCCAGGCTTGGGAGCTCATGGATGCTCAGGAAGGGATCAGACATGGTCACAAACACTACAGCAAGCTGATCCCATTCCCACCAGGAAGCACAAAAAACTGGTGCATGCAAGACGTGTGAGACACAGCATGGGAGCGAGTGACTGTGGGGCAGAGAAACTCAGGGGCCAGCAAGGGAGCAAATGCAGGACTACAGAAATGCTTTAAACACAGTCTGCATCCAGAAAAGGAGTGTGTGTGGAAGACAGCTGAGGACAGGAATGAGAGTGTCTTGTGATAAACACGGACTTCTCCCTCTTCCCCCCTCAAAATCCCAAACACATTTGTCAGAGGGCAAAGCACAAAGTTTTGTTTGCTCCTGGCCCTCTTGTTCATTGTTGTTTAAGTACCCCAGGAATGTAACACCTGACAAAAGTTTACATAAAACATCTTTATTTCCATCAGACCTGCTTCCCCTCCAAAAAGGAAAATTCTACTCTTCTTGTCCCCATCCTAACTCACCTCTCACTGGCCAACAGTCCTTGGCCTTTCCCATTTGTCAAACACTAAATCATCTCAGCAAGGAAGTACCTGGCTCTCACCTTGCCCTCAGCTCCAGTTTCTGTTCCAATGTCAGCGATATGTCCTTCCTCCTTTGCAGCATCTTTTTGTGCTCAGCTAAGATCACTCCTCCTCCTTTCCCACTGTCTCTGCAGCACTCATGCTCTACACTAGAGAGCCTGGGTATCACAAGCATTTGAGACCCCTCAGAACTTGAAAACAGCCACAGCACAAACGCAATCCACTTGCCACAGCTGGTGAAACTCCGACCTTGTGCTGCAGAACGTAACCGAGCAATTCCAATAAAGTGGAAGGAAACAGAGCACTTCCCGTCAAAATAAACCCTCCACATTTCTGCCTGTCACGAGAAATAGACCAAATGCTTGACCAGGGGTGCAGGAGATGGGAGGGGAGATTCAGTGTACCGTATTTAAGAGTAATTTCTTCACTTAAAAATAACAGCTAGGAAAACTAAACCAGCTAGAGCTTATTAAAAAAAAGTTTCAAGCCAGGGACTTCCCTGCTCTCTTCCATAAAACCAGAAATAACTCCCCACCCTGCCCTGCCCCCTCCTCAGTCCAAGGGCTTGAGCAGCCTCGTGCTGACACTCACGCAGGTGTGCTGGCAGTCTGATGGTGTCCTCCTCCATCCTGATGGCTTGAGGCACTGGGACATGTAGTGGTGACGAAGCGTAATTTGGTACCGGGCTCGCTGGAGGTGTGTACGAAATTCTTTCCTGCTGTTAAAAGAAAGTTGGGGGGGGGAGGGAGAGAAAGAGAGAGGACAACGTGAACTTTGGAACAGAGGTATGAAACCATGGCAGAGGAGGTGGATGTGGGTGGAAGGAAGGAAGTGTGTGCCTGGTGATGTGAGCAGCACTAGCGATGCACCAGCTGCCCAGGGAGCCCCAGAGCACACACAGAACACTGGTGGCCAGTGCTGCAGGGTGGGGGCCAAGCACCTTTCAGGGTGGCAGGATTAATTTTCAAAAGAGCCAGGAAGTTTCCAAGGATCTTCTCAGAAATTTGCCAAGGGAGGGAAAGGGGAAGTGACATGCAAGTGGGGAGACGCCAAGGGTTTTATGTCAGTGAAAATCTAACAGCAACTCCATGATACATGCACGAGTACCACTGAAGTGCTAAAACCACTTAATCTTATGCTAATGAATCAGTCGTGATCTGAACAAGCTAAGTGTTTAGTACTATACTCCTTCCTACAATTTTAAAGATATTAATCAATAGCTTTTGCCATTGCTGCAGAAAAACACATCACTGAAGACTGCTCTATTTACCATCAAGTAATATAGTACTCTTGTTTTTGCTAAATGAGTTACTATTATCTTCTTTGAAGTAGTTTAAGTTGAACCCAAATACAGTCAAATAGAGTTAAAGGGCAACTTGTGAATGTTGTATTAGTTTCATTATTGTCACAGTTAAGTTTTTCAGAGTTATGAAAATGCCTGACGAGAAATCTGAGACTGAAACTTCACGTTATCTGACGGGAAAATTCTTCAATGTTCCAAGCCTCCAATCACAGTACAAAATATACCCTTTGTAAATAAACATAGCCACCATTTTACAGGAACATTAAAAAAAACATTATCATATGCTTCCTGGAAGGTAATGCATGTTATTCTCCAGAATCATGCTACTGACACGTAATGATGCCAGTGCAGAGTATGGATTTACATCCCTGCACATACAGAAGCAGAAGGAGCTGCCATAATTTCTGAGCATTTGCAGGATGGTACGAGTGCAGCTTCTCATCCTGACCTTGATCCCCAGCAAACGGAAAAGACAAATTTGGTGCTGGACCAAGAGAAGGTAATTGCTTCCACGACAAACCACAGCACTACCACAGCCATGAGACAGGAAAATAGACTGAGGCTGAGAGAGGCACCTGCAGAATGTAATGTAAGCATCCCTTGCCAACAAAGGGAAGGGGAGGTTTGCAAAAAACTCTTCAGGCAGATTAGGTGACATCTAAAAACAAGGGAACACCTAAAAGTCCTGCAGCCACTGCTTCAAAGCAAGCCCAGTTCATTCTTTTGCAAGCTGCTGTTTGCTGCTCAGGAGCTCAGGCAGAACCAGAAGTTTAGCCTCAACATCAGGAGTCCCACCACAACACCCTATAACCACATTGCAGAGAAGACAGCATATGGAGAACCAGCTGATTTAGGTTTAAACAGAGTGAGAAGACAGGCCTGTTTCACTCCACCATCACTTTGTTATTTCTGCAAGAATGACCCCTGTGGCTGCCAGCTCAGTACTTTTTAAAAAGAAATTGTTCAATCTTATGTTCCTGTCTCCCACAAACTCAGTTTCCTTCTACTCATCACTATCTAGGCAACAGCAACCCATTAGCTTGCATGAATTCAGTTTTTCACAGTTCCCAAACAGGGACATTCATCGTGATGCCATGAAAGATGCACCTCTGGAGCTATAAGGCATTACTCGGTTGCCAGCTTCCCCAGCTCGGACTGGCTGACTCTGTGCTTCCCGTTCCAGAGGTGTGGCTCTCCGTGCCCATCTGCACCTCTCACCCTGGTGCACAGCACCCCTGGAGGGGAGGGAGACCAGGCACTTCCCAGCATTTCCCGCTGCGATCCGCAGCGCAGATAATCGAACCACACTGCAGCTGCTCGCTCTGTTCATGAAGATATTTGTAAAAGGAGGAACACTACTAAAACACAGCCACAGAGATGCCTGCTTCTGCTAACAGGCACTAGAGGATAGGTGGGAGACACTAATCCTTTTCTCCCTCCTGAAGAATGCAGGACACTCCAAGCTCGGGTTATGTTTCATGCTCACTGAATCACCACTGCAAAGACAAAGTGGCTTCAAAGGGTCTCCTCACTGCCCAAGAGCAGGTGGAAAATGAAATTAAATCCAGAACCTGTCCACTTCCCTCAAGACCCAGGAGGTGCTGTATCAAACGAAGGCATTATGCTTCCAGTACGCGCTGCCTTTACTGATCAATCTCCTAAAGGCATACCATAACTTGATTTATACCATGACAGTTTCATTGAGGTTTAATGCTTTAAACAAATGCATTTGATTCATTGTTTCCTAGTATTCATAAGGACAGGACAGCCAAAACCAAACAAGATATGGAACTGAAGTTACTTTTCCCACACATCTTGGATGTCCCACAGCACAGTGTGAATTACTATTTGCAGAAGGCATTTTATAAGGCAGGCACGAAGGGGAGTTAGCTATCCAATTCCTATTAGTGCCTTTGAAATGCCCTCTCTTGCTAATCCTGCATTTTTCTGTCAGCACCTTTGGCCTAAATATCAAAGCAATTTACAGACATTAGGTAAGTCTTTTTCTTTTTATTAGACACACAGACAACCTGAGTTACAGCAAGAACACAGCTCAAATGAGCTAAGCAATTTCAGAGTTAAGCTGTCTTGGAAAAGGACAGCATGTGCCTCTCAAGGGCAATACATTTAACAACTGCATGCTGAAAGAGCTGCCCTTTAACTGTCCTGTTAAGATTTCCAAAAGGTGTGGAATGGTAATGGCACAGGGAGGTTAAGACCCTGGGCTTGTGGAAAAAATTAGCTTAATCCCTGTTTGCAGCATGGGGCAGTACGGTGGCAGGCAGCAGAACTGCAAACACCAGCCTAGTTCCACAACCTGCCCCTGCTCTATGCTCAGCCACACGCAGTGCCCAGCCTGCACAGTCAATGCACACGGTCACATGTGCTCCTCCAGGCTGTCTGAGGCTTTTCAGAGTCACGTTTCCAGGAGGTACCTACTGTGCTCACACCACTGAGAGCGGATTGCATTCATCTTCACAACTCCAGAACTGCCCGGCGCTTCTCTCAGCAGAATCCACCAAACAAAAACATGGCTGGTGTCTCATTCTAAGGTTATGCAACCAGACACTCTGCTACTAGGAGCTTTTCTGAAAGCGTTTCCTAACTAGTCAAGTTTAATATTTCCCTTTGTATTAAGGCCAAGAATGGTAGGCTTGTCCAAGCCTCAACTTGGGAGGAAGGATAGGTAGTGCTGGTAGAACCTGCACGAACCTTGCGTGTTCTTGAGCAAAGAGCCTTGCTGCAGCTTAATCTACCCGTAAAAGAAACTAAATCAATACACATTTGATGTGGTCCTGTGAGATTTTTGGTGATGAGTGCTAAGAAAGAGTTTGGTGCTACCACATTCCATATTCACCACCTGCCAGGGGACTCTATAAACATCTGAACCTACAAGTGACCAAATGCTCAGCCCCAAACAATTACCAGCTAAGAAATTTCAAAATAGCAACTTCTGAGCATTTTGCCAGTAGCCACAAAGAGGTGACTAAAATAGACGGCATATTGCTTACTGTCATCATTTTTGATCTGTTTCTTCAGCTCACACTGAGTCAAGAAAGTTTCACCATGAAATTTCATGTTGCTTACAGTAATTGAAGAGCTACATTGAGTCCATTTTTATGGAAGGCTCTCCCTGGGATTTACTCTGGTGGCTGATGCTCCAAGAGTGCCACCTGGACAACCAGGTCTGCTGAGAGTAGGACATGCTTCCACCTGCCCAAGTGAGCAGAGACAGGCTGAAACACAAGACAGGCTAAAAATCAAGAGAATCTATGGGTTCTTTCTCTTTACTAAATATTCACCTGCTGAGAATGGCATAGATAAAACCATCCTGTCTAAATCAAAAGCTATACTGACCATGACTATGTAGTAGGTGTGTATCTAAAGCTGACTAGACTCCCAAAGCCATCAAAGCACGTCCTGATTTCAGTGTGAAGAACTGGGGTTACATCCTTTACTGACAAAATCTATCTGAACGGAATTTTCTCTGTCAGGAATACAGATAATTCGTATTGCTAAAATAAAAATATTAATTAGAAAATCAAAGTATCAAAATTAAATTTAAAAGAAGTCTAACAGCTGAGGATAAGCAAGGCTGCAAATAAAAATAGCTTCAGGCTTTTGATATAATTTCACCCTTCTAAACTCCAAAGCAACAGCCTTGCAATCTGATAGCCTTTTTGTCCCTTTACTAAGTTCACTCAGATGGCAGGCACAAAGAATATACATGTTTTGTGGAAATGAAAATAAAATATGTAAGAAAGTCTGCTAAGCAAGCTCTTACGTTGTCCCAATGACATAATTATTTCAGTAGCTGGACAGGTGGTACAGTAAAACTACCTTTTTTAATACATAAAGCAGAGAAACGCAATACCTATGCAGTAGTCTCCAAGAAACCAAAAGAGCCAATGCTGTCTGCAAAATACCTTGTGCTGGACAGAAAAGACAGTTGACCCTAATCACTGCAAAAAAAATTTCTCCTATACTGCACATAATGCTACCACACAGGGAAAAAGGAACTGAGAGTGAAAGCTGACACACATTTGCCTCCCAGAATGCTGGGGTACCTGTGCCGAGAAATGAAAAGACAGGCCAAGGGACCAGGAGCCTCTGAGGATTTGGTTTTCCTACTGTGGATCCTCACAGGAGTAGGTGGCTCAAGTATAGCACAGGGGGAAAAAGGGCCTTAGAGACAAGGGTGGCTGGGGGGAAATGATGGAATTTTTTGCAGGAAAAAATTCAGAAAGCCCTGAACATCTAGGCACCCAGCAGGGCAATGACAGCAAACCAGCCACAGAGCAGGACAGGGGAAAACAGCAGGAGATTCAAGTAAGTTAATCCTTAAGGAAGCAAATGGGGAGAAGAGGAAGGAGAAGGAAGACAGATGCACTGTTTACCATTGTTTTACCACAACTGGATATGAAAGTCCAGAAGACCACCATGAGATGAGTTACATGGTCTAACACAGGGAGCAAGAAGGAAATCAGAGCCCTTAATGGAGCGTATAGCACATTTGGAGACTTTGGTCAATATCATAGTTTGCATACTCCAACTTCTGCCAGTGACAAAGGCTCAGGCTCCAAAAAAAGCCAACAAGAGCTCTGCAGTAACAGGGTATAAATTCAACTCTCCACTTTCCTCCCTTCCCCCAGCTGCAGTCGTCTTCTTAATTTCCATGGCAGACATCTCCTAATTTTTGATCCCATTAATATAGCAATTCACGTCAAATCTATAGCAGCATAATCAGCACACTATCAGTAATTACAGAAATTAAAACAAACACAGCTCTCTGGAATGGACCTTATGCAAAGCAGCACTGGGAAAAGATTAACATCTCGTTTCCTGGGAAGAGAGCAGAGATTTTGTCAGTAACCTTAGCAATTTTGTGAAGTTCAGTTCCTCCCTGACTCCTCCCTCCAGCCTGTCCTCCCTGCTCAGGGGCAGGTGATGGCTCTCCTCTCATGTCTCAATCCTTACTAAAGCAAATAAAAAACAAACACAGCGGCGCAATGGGAAGGGGAAAGGAGACAGTGGGGAAGTTCATGCTTCTCCCATAGTGATTACAGCCACTGCCCTAATTAAATTAAAATTGTACAGACAGCAATACCAATGCACTCAAGTGCTATGAAAAGGCAGCTTGAGGAGGTCAATGCGGTCATTGGAAATGCCATGATACAGTTGCATTATTGTATAAGCACTCCAAAATATTTCAAATTAGCAAGAATCAAAGAAGCAAAACCTGGCTGAACCACACACTCAGAAAGTATTTCTTTGCTGCTAATATGGGGAATAGGGAATAGAACAGGCTATGTGAAGATAGTACCAGGTAAAACTAAAAGATAAAAAAACTAAGGCAAAAAACTCAGTACAGCTCATTAAAGGATCAGTCATTTATATGTATAATAAAGAATTTTATCTGTAGATATCCCAGCTAGGCAGCAGAAAATACGCAAGAGGCATATTCTGGTTCAGAATTTGGAAGTGGAATCATTGTAGTTCAAACAGGAGTAAAGCCTTATCTATCTACTCCCCCTTGCACAGCAAGGCTCCAAGAAGAGGCAGTAAAGCTGAGACTTGGCCCCCCCTACTTCAAGGCACAAGTCAACCATGGATTCAACTCCCTGATATTAAGAAACAGTCTGCCCCCAGCCCTTTTCAACATGCAACTCTAAAATTTGCATCCTGGGCTTGTCACAGCCATGCTCCTCTGAAGAACTTGCTACTGACCTTTATTTAAGCAGGACATGGAAAAAGCTGGGCCACTACTGTGACCCACAGGGTCCCTTTGGCGTATCTACCATGGTTTGTTGGTACACTCACTCCACACAAAGCACCACAGAAGGCTCAAGGGAGACAGTTAATTGTACAGCCAGGAAAAAAGAATCCCACATGAGGCTTTGAAGTACTGTGGCCAGTGAGTAAGCAGCATGGAAGAAAGGAAGGCAACAGCAAAGAACTTTCCAGGCTTAGCTGCACGTCAGAGATATTTCACTGCACTTTTTGTGCTCTCTTTTCTGAAACAGGCAGGGCTGGGGAGCCTCATGTCTGTAACATATGGTGGTTGTACAACCCTGCCTGTGTGTGTGGCAATGAATACCCTGAACACCCTTACTGCAGTCATGTGCTCATTTCAGGGCAAGATTCCTGGAGGCCATGAAACTGAGATGGGAAGACTATGGAGAAACATGGTGTACAGGGAACTGCCCTGTCATGTGTTATGGGAAAGCTCCTCTTCTGCCTTTCAGGGCTGGCATGGCACAAGTGTTTTTACTTGGTAGCATTACTGAGCTATCAAAGTCACAACGATACTATGCTTTCAAACACATCTCCAAGGACAATCATCATTTCTGATCTTCCTCCCATGGATGTGTGTTGCTTTCTGAACAGTTTTACTGAAGCCACAGTTACTGTGAACAGGGTCCTTCACAAAAGAGGATATCAAATATTTACATAGCACAAATCACAGGTCAGAACTGTCACACAGACAAGGTCAATTCATTCACTGTCCCAGGATACCTAATTGGCCATCAATTAGAGTAGCAGGAAAATCATGGGAAAGTAATTCACATAAAAGTCATAGCTTCTTTTAACCCTCAGTCAGTGATGGAAACAGAATTCCTGCGGAGCTGCAACATCCTGATTTTAAAAACACCATTTACAAATGTATGAAATTACCCTTCTCAGTCCCATTGCATAGCCGGGATCCAGCTCCCATCTGTACCTGCAAAATTCTCCAGTGAATTTTATTTATTTATTTTTAAACAGTGTCTCTGGTCCAAATTTACACTGGTGGAAGTAAAATCCACATATGGGCCTCAATCTTTCTCTTCTCCAGTAACTTAGGCTTACTCCTCTCCTTATCTATTATCTCTTTACTATTGGCATACACAGCACTCCTGCATTTCCACCACAGCATTTGTGCACACTTCAGACTTCTGGCAGACTTTCCATAAATAAGGAAATGCCAAATGCCCAGAGAAACCTGGGAGTGCCACGCTGAGGTCTAATTCTACACCTTACAGTTTGTGGCTCCTGAAGATTCAAGCAGTGCCACAGTAACCCAGCACACACAGCATGGCAGGGAAGTGTGCCACATCCTCTTGTTCCAAAACACCTCTAAGTAGGTAAAAACAATTTTCCAGAGACAATCTAGGCCAGTCTGGGAACAGGACAGCTATAACAAGGGGTGCTGGTGAAAAAATGGGCAGATCTACTTGAATAAAACTAAACAGAATTCTCAATGAGAGAAGACAGCCAAATAAAATATCCATTCTCAAAGACTGTCTTAACAAGCCAGTCCAGAAACAAGAGATCATGGATGTTTGCCACTATAAAATTTCACAAAAATTTAGATTATTCAACTCCCAACACTCCCCAATGCAGAGGGAGTTCCTAGAAAGTGCCATACTTGCATTGACCTTGACTACTGCACAGAAACTGGATATGGAAGAAACATCAAATTACAATTTTCCTCTCCCCCTATTCTTTCACCTACTCCAGCTATTTACTTCAATGTGAACAACACTAAGATCAGTATGACTAGAAAAGGAAACTCCAGCTGACAAAGGAGAGTATATATAAAACATCTGGTAGGATTACACAAAATATTGCATCCTGCACATTTGCTGGCTTTTCATTCTGCATCATACACACACACACCTCACTACGTATGCAAGACAGGCAAGTTTTACAAGAGTCAAATGATCTAGCTTGTAAGGAAGGAATGAAGGAACTATTGAGATAGACAGAAGAAAGGACAGATACAGCCCAACATCCAAAAAGAAATAAAAACAGAGGGAAGAGAAGGTAATCTGGAAGATACATTGCAGAATGACAAGCCAGTAAGATGCTGTGATTAAAACAAAGATGCATTGGGAGACTACTGAAAGAAGCCAAATTACATAAAAAGAAACAAAATCTGCATCAGGTCAGCCTGTACAAAAATTGGATTTAAATTTTTTTTTTTAAACAAGTTATTTGGCAGTTTTTGTTCTCTCTAGTCAGCAGTCTAATGGTATGAGAATCCAAAGCAGAAGAAACTGAACTTTTTGCTGATCATCAGACACCAAAATACTACTTAGAAAAAGAAAACAAACCACCTGGCGGATAGCTTGAGGCATAGTAATATCTTCTATTTTCTGTAAAACATGGTCCTTCCAGCACAGGATCATCAGGATTGGCAGAACTTTAAGGGGAGTTTTTAAATATATTTGTACAGAAACAGCTGGTCATGGTACCGCATATCTGATCCAAAAGAAGACTAGATGTGCTTTCATATGTTTTCAAAGAGGAGCTGAAGCTCCTGAGCAAGACATACTTTTAAGAAGTGGCAGATGACAGGAAAAGAGCAGAGCCTGAATTCAACAATATGGTCTATATTCCATGGACAATGACAGGGTCAAGTGATGACTCTTTATTAAATGCTTTCTCCTCCACTAATGCTGCACACTCTAATGATTTGACCATTGCTATTAACAAATCTGCCACGTCCCTGCCTGGAGCTAATAAGTAATGAACTAAGCGGGTGAATATTCTGTTGGGTGAATATTCTGTTGCGTAAGGAGAGCTATTAGCAATCCTTTCCCAACTGCTCTGAAAACAAGAGATGCCTTCCAGGTATGACCTGTCCATGTGACAGGGTACACCCCACACAGACCTTATTCCTTCACTCTGGAAATTCCGGGGCACTCCCAGCACTCAGAACAGGAATAAGAAGTGGATCACCTCCTGTTTAAGGGTGCTGTACAGGGTTGGGCAGCAGAAGCCAGACAGCAAAGCACAGGATAAAACAAACTCCACAGAAGAGATTTGAAGAGAAATGGTGAGGACACAAGTCTGGCTGTTCCCAGACCTGCTGTGACTCTCCAAAACAACTTGTGGCACTACCACAGCCCTCACTGCCTTGGTTGTGCTAACAGGACAATGGGATAAATGCTGAGGCCCACAGGTGTGTCAAGCCCTGTGACAAATCTCAGTTTAGCTGCTTTCCTTCTGCCATAGCTTTTCCTGTTCGTTAAGTTCCCCAATTGTTTTAATTGTTCCTTTCAACCTCTGCATTGCTTTTTGTTCTTCCTCAAATTATTATTTTGTTTTAGCTCATAATCCTGAAGCATTGGTTATGATGTTGTTCCTGGCAGAACAGAAGTGCTGAAGTTTCACCCTGGTTATCTTTGGCTTGTTTTCACAACTAAGCATTGCTGGTTCACATCTGAATGGACGCTGCAGTGGGAGCCACTCCACCCTTACCATAAGACTGCCTCTGACCTGCAAATATTGCCTCACTACAGAAGTGAGAAGCTTGGGAACTGAGCCAGCTGAAACAGAGTAAACTTCAGACATATTTAAAAATTAAGAGTAAAGTGCTAGTCTTAAGCCCATCTTGACTCAATCTGAAGGCTTCTTCAAGGTCCTTATTACTACACTATTTAAATATGTCCTGTACCACCTTTAGCACTTTCTTGCAATGAAGGGAAGTGTTATTACATTCACCTTTACAAGCAGAAGGACCAAAACATAAGCAGATTAGGTACCCATTCAGGGTATAGAGGATGAGGAAAAACCTACTTTGAGACCTCAGAAAACAATATATTCTCCCAAGAATTCTATTTGGCTGTGAAGCCCACTGTTAGGACTTGACATTTACACAGTGATAGCGCTCAGAAACAAACAAACACCACATGGTTGCTCAAAGTGCTCCAGAAATAGTGAGCAGAGGACACCCCTGATGAGCTCAAAGCCAAAATAGTCAAGATAGTGAAGCACCAGAGGAAGGGCCTGTTTGAATCCTAGTTTACAGTTAGGAACAGCTGCAGAAGAAGCAGCAAGTTACCTAAATCCCATTTCAACCCTCTACCCACATGGCCATGTTTCTGGGGTTATGCTGCTGCTCCAGAAACAGAAGGATGAACTATAAGCGAAGTGAAATGACATGGACAACTTGCAAAAGCTCTCAGAATGTATGGTTTCATTTTGTATTTTAGCACTGATTTAAAACGTCCTCCTCATGGGAACTTCTGATTTCTGACGTTCCTCCTTGTCAACGCATTGACTGAAATCTCTCAGCTCACAAGTGGCAGCAGAGGTGGCCTAAATCAGGAGAGAGCTTCAAACTTGTTCCAGAAACACATCCCTCCTTTGCCACAAGAATCAGGACAGAGGCACTCCAACCCTTCCCATGGTTATGCAACAGCACAGATCCATTTGGGAAGGCAGGTTTCCTCACCCATCCCAACTCACAGCTACACAATCTTAAATACCAGCACAGCTCTCTCCTGGTACAATCAAAGCAAACCAGGGGGACATCAATCACCCCCAGTTAATCAAGCAAGGGTGTGTTTAACGCCAGAGCTGAGCTGTGAGACTGTCAGAGGACATGGGGGAAGGAAAAAAAACCAAATGTGCTTACACAAACCATGATAAAATGCTTCCTCTGTTCCTACAGCCAAGAAGGTGACTGAGGCAATATTCCCAGCATTTTAGGGAATGTTCCTTCCAGCAATCACCCCAAGCCCCTTCCACCACGTGCTTATGCCCACAGTCCACCTCACACACAGCAAAGTTTTCATTAGGAGAAAATTAACCCCTTTTTTTTAAGCCGGCAACAAAGACATAAGACTTTTCCTGGCGTTTCTCCGGTTTATACAGGACCTGCCAAACCGGTTGTGTGATTTTTATACTGCTGTCTTTTCCACAAGTCCTTCAAAAGGCAGAATAACAGAAAGCAACAAAGCAAAAAGTTTGGTTATATAGGTCCAAAGATCAACCCTTGGCAACACAGTTGAAAAATAAAAAATTAACCAGAATCCTCCTAAATTTGACTATCCAAAGACCATAGTTGTCTACATTTATTATTAAGACTGTGTTGAAGTAGAACAGCTGTTTTGAATAGTGGAAGGCAGTCCCACTTAAAATCGTTTAACAGCTAAAGAGGTAAGTTACATGGCAGATAAGATGGGAAACTGAGGCACAGAGTAATCAAATGAACTGCTCAAGGTTAGCTGAGGCAGAGATCAAGTCTTCTGAGCAACCAGCTGGTTTCCTGCATAGTCAGTCCTGTCACTTCTACATTAAGCATGTCTAATTCCCAACCAGTGCTGGGATATGGATGCCTGAACTCCAACAGCAAACAGTTCTGAATCCCAGAAACTGATGGCACTTTATCCACCTGTAAGGCACTAGGCAGAAAATCATTCATCATTGCCTGGCTCTACATCTGCTGCCAGGGGTCTGAAGACCAGAAATGGTAACAAATGCCAGTAAACATTTCCCTCAATACATGCAATCCGGCTAAAACCAAAATGTTACACCAAAAATAGCCTTTTCAATTCCTACATAGGGCTTTTTTAATGTTGAGGATCGTTGGTTCGTTTTGGTTTTTTTCAGAATAACAATCTTGAGCACAGCAGCACACTGCACTGCTACACTTTCCATTTGGCCTTTGATTCAGAAGAAAATTCTGTTTAGATATTAATTTTGCTGTCCACTTGCACAATCCTGAAGCAAAATCAAAAGCAAAACGCAAGTTTAGCTTTCTGTTTTGAGTGCACTTGCCTTGCTTTAATGTCAAAATTTACCCCCAGAACAACAATAACAACAACAAAGCTATAGACGCAACAAAATAAATTTAAAAAAAAAAGCTTAAAAAAATAAATCGGTGGATTGCACCAAACCGGTCACCCTACCCCAGAGGCCAGGGTGCCCCACTGTTTGCTCAGGTGTCCCTATCTCCTCTGATGGCACAGGAAGCACGGCCTTGCCCCGACACCGGCGATGGCTCCGCGCTCTCACCCGCGAGGCCACCGAGCACACACGGAGCTGCCACCCCACGGCCCCGCCGCAACTGACACGGCAAATACTCATTTTCACTGGGCTGTATAATAAAGGATGAGATAAAACCTTGAGCAAATAAACGGGCAAAGTTCAAGCCTCCAGCTGCTCCTCACGGGTAACTTTGAGCTGACACACCTGCCGCTCTGGCAGCCAGTTTAGCTCCCTAAGGCTTGGGCTTTGCAGGGCTGGGTGATGTGCTTACACAGGATCTGCCTGTCAGCCAGAAAGATCCCAAAGTGATTTACAAACAATTTATGAGGGATTTACAATCTCACTGCACGGCAAGTGAATGGGCACCGCTCCTTACACGCCCGCAACAACAAAAAAAACAACCCCAAACCATTCTCCAGATTCCAGTTACACCAGAAAGCTGTTGAGAGGCCTCAAAATCACCTTAAATGAGAATAGTCAGCCCTCCTAACCCTGGCAAGCCCCACAGAAACACCATCCCCAATATATATAAACGGAGTGTCCAGCTCCCTGAGTGGCCACCACAGGAGAATTCAACAGTAATGTCTGTATTCATAACCACATAGCAATGGTTATGAGCAAGAAAGGATCCCTCAAAACAGACTGGATGCTTTATAACTCATGGGCATCAGACTTCATAGGCATAGTGAAGTCATCCCACAGACTCCTCCTCTACAGCCTGCATCCTTGAGCTGCTTTCAGGCTCAGACAGATGGACATCCCACTGACGGCAAGTGTGATTCTTCACACCAGGAAAATCCAATCGGAATTAGACTCTGGGCGCGTGACGGGATGATATCCATGCAACAAACTGCAGTTGTCATGCAGTCAACTGGAGACCACTCTGTTTGCCTCCTGCCTTCAATCCAGTGCTAAAATTACGTAACTTTGTGAGCCCCAACAAAAAAATAAAATGTACTTTTAAATTTATTTAGCTTCTCCTCTTCCTATCCCCATCCAGACTGGAATCGTAGTACAACGATCCAAGGGTCCAGAGTGGAAATATTAAAGCTACTAATACATTTAAAAGCAGAGTAAGCCTGGATTGGATGGAAACCTGAAATTTTTTATTGGCTTAAATGATGTAGGTGAAAGAGTGGACAGGCTCTCAAGCAAAGCTCTGCCACCTCTCAATGTAGGCACATACACTTATGCATGTTACTACATATCTCCATTTCAACTTAATCCTAATGCCAAAAATTACAGCACTGATCAGAAACCTGTGCTGAAATTCACCTCAACCTGCAAGTATGTGAAAATAAATGCCAGATCTTAATATTTGATGTTGCATGAACTAGGCTCAAAAAAACCCTGTGAGCAAGCATGTACATTCCTACTGACAAGAAACAGAGGTTTTGCTGAACACTGAAAATTGCAAACATGGAAATCAGAGGTACTGGTATCTTCAGGGAGCAGAACTACCTGCTCCTGTTACTTGCAATACCTGGCTGGTGACATACTCCGTGACACCTTGCAGCATGATACACCTGGGCATAGCTAAGCCTGTAATTACAGAATAGATGGAGAAAAAAACAACAAAACTAACAAAATATCAGTCCTGTTGGGAGATGCATATACCCCCCTTGGCAGATCAGAAATTATCAGATGTACACAGAGCTCCTAGTTTGGAGACAGAATGAGGAATCCTGTTACCAAGAGACAGGTGAAAATTTAGGGGCACAAATTCCCTAGAGCATGGGAGAAAAGAAAAATGGGGAACATTGCTATCTCACTGATATAGCAGAGAACATGAAAAAAAAATCCAATCTTACTGTTGTGGATGGAAAGGAAACAAGGCACCCATGAGAACAAGTGAGAGGACACACCACAAGCCTCTATGTGTCTAGAAGCAGCAAAGACTCTTACCTTCAAGAGCTGTGAATGTCAGAAGAAGCACAAACATCTTTTTTTGTTGTTATTGAAGGTGGTGGGGCTTCTTCCACCCCCACCATAGAAATACAAATTCTAAGGGCACTAGCTATGCAGAGTTCATAAAAAACTGCAAATCCAAATACTTCTGCAAGCCCTAGAAAACAGCCCTAGAGATGAGAGGGAGAGATGGAGTTTTCACTATTCAGAAAACAGGTGCTATTAATACAATGAAGGAAGAATTTTGTTCTAAAAGAAAACCATTTTATTCCACCCTCACACCCTAGCAACATTAGTCTTTTTGATTAAAACAAAATTGGAAGATTTCTTTTGGTCAGCCAACACCAGCTGCATCTGAAACATGCATAACTTAGATAAAGCCACCTCCATTCTTTATAGAGATGCAACTCAACACTAATCTTGTTATACAGCTCATTGCTATGCAAGGGGTCATCTAGAAGCTCCTTTGTCCTGCATTAATTTGAAATAATTTATCTCAATACTCATGAGAACAGGCACTGCACCAAACAATACAGCATGGCATCGATCTCACAAGTGGTATATCAGCCCAGGACAGCCACCCAAAAAGGCCATCCTGAAGTCAGTATTGGCTAGTAAATATTACACCTGTGTTAGTAAATGGGAGTCGTAATCGCTTCCTTTGAATTTACACTGGGCCACAAATTCCCATCTAGCAAAAGCCCTGGGTTTAATGAACAATTGCAGGGATTTAACTCCTGTTCCTTACTGCCCTGTCACCAGGAGTCACAAACCCAAAAGCATTTTAGGCAAAAGGGAATGCACGAGTGCTCTTTACCCGCCCCAGAGCAAAGTCCAGGAGCCACCTGAAGCCAGTGGGGGCCAGACCTAGGCAAAAGTGACCCTCAGGTTGAGGGGAGGCATTTGATCAGCTACAACAGCTGCTGAGTTAATGGAACTGGGATGGCTTACACTCTATTATTTTCCTCACTGAAGTTTTGGCAACAAGGAGTTTCAACCACTTCAGCTTAAGAAGAAAGCAGCACTGTAGTGGAGGTAAGGATGGGTAAGCAAACAGGAAAGAGAGGAGTGGGGAAACTGGATTTACCAGGTATATTAACAGCAGTGAGGAAAAAGAGCAAATCTGCAGTGGTCAGTCTCTCAAGGTGTTTGTTTTTTTGCTCCTAAATGATGCTATTTAAGGCATGCAATCTAGACCACGATTCAAAAACAACCAAAAAAACCCCACACCACACTTCCCTACGCCAAAAAATCTAGCACAAGTGATACAATCTGTGTTTTCATATATTATGTACACATTTGACATATCTCTATTGCCCACATCCACAAATCATTCAACTTCTGCCAGCCAATTTGTACAGCAATGAGGGCAATCCCAGGTGCAAGTGCTTTGTCCCGACACAGATTTACAGGGCAAATTGCATCATTTAAGAACATTATTATTCACACAACAATCTTTTTCTTTGTTTTTTTTTTTCAACCTATAAATTTTGGACATTTCAGAGAACAAGGGAAGAACAAATGAAAAAAGCTTTGCTCACTTGCACACACTAAATCTAGGCCAAGAGTAAATCCTCAGCATCCAGAAAGACAGGATTAATTTCTAAACATAAGGCAGTAGTTGCCCATGCTAACTATCATTGAGTATAGATAGCAAAAGCCTAAATAAGCTTTGATGGCTGAGGAGCAGGACCTGACTGAGCCTTGAGGGCAGTCTGGGAAAGGCCACATGGATCCTCTCTGCACTGGAGGTTAGGATTCTCTGATGCATTTATACAACCTTTGGCTAAAATGCCAACCCTGTCTTCAGAAAACTTCAGGTCTATATTTAAAAAAAAATCCATACCTGATTATTTCATGTGATATATGAGCACATTAAGTATGATTATACAAACTGTAGATGTCACATGCTGTCTCATTGCTTTTGTTCAGCCAGACTGCAGCAATATAATTCTTTATTCAAAGACCTTTGAAGCCAAGAGGGGAAATCTTACAGGAGAAAAAACCAACCAAACAAACCAGAAGCTATTCCTTCAGTTAAATTTTAATTGCACTGAGGCAAGATTTCCTTCACCACTGTAAATCCCCGAAGTCTACCTGAACCTTGACCTCATTTTCTTCAAGTTTCATGCAAAAAAACAGGCTTTCAGACAACTTGCACTCAATTCTTAACATCCTTACCACAGCAATGGCTGTTCACACTTTCTTTCGTGGCTGCTGAAGTGCGTCTCATGTCACCCAAGCTAAGTTAAGATTTCAGGTGGGGAATTAGCGGCAGGGACAGACAGATTCTCAAGAAACAAAAGATGCTGCTCTCATGATGACATTATAATGAAAAGTCACAGGAGAAATCTCCTGCCTTTCTCAACTATGTCAAAACAGAATTTTATCAGGTATAAATCCTGTCCAAAGTTTCTCCTCCATGGCTCTCTGGAGGTAATATTACAACATATTTCCTTTTAAACCAGTGTCAGCTGCTTCTGTCAAACCGCAAACATTGATCATGAAGTCCTTAATAAATATTCAGCATCAGGCAATTTGGGAGGCAACTAAACCATGGCAAGAGAGAATGATTCCAGCACTGAAGGAGAAGCCTGTTGTTACATGACAGGTCACAGCTACCTCCCTTTGGAGAGAGCTGAGGGAGAACCAGCCTGTTTCTCCCTAGGGTCATTCCACTAACGCCCGTGCTCCTTGCTTAATCCTGCCTCACGTCCTGCGCCACATCCTTCCTAGCAAAATATGAAATCAGCAGGAAACAGAGATGGTTTAGGGACTACACTGTGCTGCTGCCGAGCACAAGCCTGCTCATGGCCACAGCAGCTAAATTTAGTACAAAAGAGAGGGCCTGGAAGAAGGGATGCTCTGCACCAGCCCATTAGCTCTTTTCCTCCCTCCCTTCCCCTGCCCTTTCAGGAAGCAGAGTCACTTCCATGCCAGGCAGAGAGGGGCTGAACACTGAGCCGAGCAGATGTTGCAAGTGCCTGGTAGAGGGAAATGAACATGAACACACAGAGAATGTGCTGGAGCAGCAGAAGAGCCATGGTTTGAAAGGAGCCACACAGTGACTCTGCCCAACTGAGCTGGGATCACAAAATGCACCACGGCAACTTCCTGATGATTAAAGCTGCTGGGGGATAATTTCAATCACTCGAACCTGGACCCCAGTCTGTAGGCAGATGGGAATGGCCCCTCAGCCCTACAGCACCCAGCCCAGGCCACATGCCAGGGGTGTGTAAGTCCACAGCACAATTCAGGCCATGGAAGGGGATGAATCTCTTTGTCCCCACCTACTTACAGAACAAGGAGACCCTCCAAAACAAGCCCTTTTCTACCAACAAATAAAGCAAGCCCCACTGTCAAAAATTCCTACCATCTGCTTTCCATTTTTCCCTATAATGGAAAAATACATTCTCTGCTATTTTTAAACAGATTTTGTTTGCAGTCCTAACTTCTTTGCTTTCTAATGAACATTTTTACCTCAATATGTGGATGCCACTGAGAAAGTAGGCTTCAGATACAGGGAGAATCTGGCTCAAGAAACCCCAAGAGACCTCAAGTTCACCGAGAGCTAAATCTCACTGAGATGGGCATCTCAACTTTCCAGTTTCACCACTTAAAGAAAATGACAACATTCTAACTTGAAATAAATCTGCTATCCAGAATATATTAAGGAAAAAAAAATCCTTACTGATAATAACTGATAATTTTGATTGAACAGGATTAGGAAGCAACTACATAGGCAAAGCTGAACAAATAAGCCTTTTGTAGGCAGGTGGGGTGGAGGTGGAAGGAACAAATAATATGGTGATACATACTTGAGGCAGCACCTCTTCAGTTTGGATTAACTGCAGGCAGAAAATCATGTCTGACCAGGTTTTCAACCAGATTTCTCCAAGTCCAATAACGATAAGCTTCTTTATCTGCTTTAATTGATACGAACTTTCAAGACAGCTACTAGTAGAGATCTGAAGATAGGAACAAATACAGAGAAGTGGTGGATTTTCTGTTTGTGGGTAACAAAATATGTCCTTATATTTATGGAAACAAAAGTGTTTCTCCTGAAATTGGATATAAAAACTTCATTTTTTCCATTATGAAGGAAAGATTTATTAAAAATAATTTTTGGACATTTTTCATGGGAAATGCCATGTTCTATTTCCATGTAACAAACACACAGAGAGGTAACAGCATATGTGGTTATAAAAAAAATGGCAAGGAAACACACTAACTCATCCTGCTATTTCTGTATTTTTACATGAATTTATGTATTGCAAAGAAAGGGACTGAATAAGTCTCATTTTAATCTCTTAATTTTTATTTTTATTTTGCTTAACTCCTTTATTTCTGAAGTACAGGCTTTAAAGTTAACACATTATCATGTGGGTGAATGTCTAAAAGCTGTCTTGTGAAGTGTCTGGAATTAATATTGTATCTGTGTAGTGAATTTGGCAGTACCCACATGAATAGAAAAGTCAGGATGCTAAAGGAACTGATAAAAAAACAAGAGTACTATGGCAGCTTGGAAGATGAGCTTAAAATGCTTAGACCTCCAGATCTTGTTAGATCCATAAAAAATAGAAACTCAAAATCTCAGCCTTAAAGTCTACTCCAAGTCCACTCACAGGATCTATACACACATTATATAAAGACTTAATTTTCTGAGTGTTTTGATTCATCTGTAATAGTGGGAAAAGGCAATGACACATGGCTTTTCCTCCAGATGACTCCAGCATCTCCATACAGGGCTGGCATTAAACTGTGAAAGTGGGTAGGTTTGATCCCTAAACAAAGGGCAACACTTGTGCTCCCTTACCCCTGTGGGGCCACAGTCCTGTCATCAGAGCTGCACATACAGAGTGTCCCACTGAAGCTGCGGGCACAGAACGGCACCTACACACACCTGAACGTGGGCCCAGGGGTGTGGCCCACAGCCAGGACTTCCGCATACCTGGATCTGGAGAGGACAGATGTGTTAGTTCCATTTTATAAATCAGCATAACTACAGTTCAGGAAAGATTCACAGAAGTCAGGCTGTGCTGATATAAAAAAGGGATTCACTTTATTGCCTTTCACCTCTGTTTAAAACACCTTGCCTACAGAAAGCAAGCAAGGAGCACAGCTATTGCAGATGAAGCCACTGCCTGATTTTTATTCCAGAGTTGCTCCCTCCACGTGGAGACAATTCTAGAATTGAAGTGGTTTTGATCCATAATAATTATGTTGCTAATAATGTGGGCAATCTATTCCATGGTAACTGAAGTACAGCAGGACAGCCCTTCTAGAAGAACTAAGATGGTTACAGACCCCCACAGACACTCGCAGTAGCCTAGGCCGTAAGGAACACGATAGATCTGAATGCCAGCTAAAAAACAGTGGGAGTCTTCCCAGTGACTTCAGTGGGCTTTGACTGAGGCACCATGTAAAGGAAATTGCTTAATTCCTGTGTATTTTTAAAAAGGATTCTAAAAAAAACCCCCCAAATCATATAAAACTGAGCGGCAGGCCTGCAGGCGTTCAGACACGAGTCATCCCCCAAACCGAGGAGCGTATTTGTACAACTGCTCCTGGTGTGTGAACACCACATCCCTGCACCAAGAGCTGACAGAACCAACCATTAACCCTTGGCTTCCCCACTGACAGGCAGTCCAAAACCCCCAAAGCTTGTTTAACCATGAGCTGTATCTTGCTTTAAGCTACCATCCTCTTTTTTAACTCGAGCAATATGAATTAACAGTGTGACTTGAGAACATAGAGGTGAGAACTAAGGCAATCAATTCCTTTAAAAAAAAACAACAAAACCCAACCAAAAAAACCCTCCATACCATGTTTTGTACTTCCTGAGGGATTTATTTTGTAATTGTTTAAGTTTCAGCATCAGTGATCTATTTTTTTTTTTAAGAATAAAATATTTCCATCTAAAAATTCTAACCAGATGTGAATTTCAGACTTCCAAATTTGGGAATGTTCAGATCAAGAGCTGTTGTTCTAGTCTTTTAGCCATAATCATCACTGTAAACACTGAAGTTTTCAATTATTTAATCCTCAAGCCATTAAGATGCTCAACCTATATTTGGCCAAAATTAAGTGCAGGTCCAGAAAACCTCAGTAGACATTGACAGGACCCAGGCCTAAATCACAGAACCTTAGATCGCAGAAGTTTTGTACAATTCTGGTAATCTGGTTATGAACGTTTAACAAAATTTTTGATGCAAATATGTATGGCAATTACCTGGGTGAGCTAAGTTTCAAAATTTGTAGATTGCCTCCCTTTGATTTGCATAACAAATTGTAGGTTTCTAAGGGGGAGAGGTATCTTCCTTTCTTTCTTTACCTGAGCTCTATTACTCTACCTTCTGACATGAGATGAGCAATTCCCTTCTGAACCACCAGTTCTGTCTGTCCTGTGCATCTCCCAAAACAAAAGAGAAAAATGAGAAAATATTCCTTGTGTTGTGGCTCTAGCTTTCTACTAACCATTTAATAAATTTAATTCAACCTTTTATTAATCATTTAGCCACTTAAAAAATCATTATGCAGATGTTATTTAAGTAAATCTTAACCCTTCAGGCTAAGGGATTAGATGTTAACCCAATGCCTACTAATTTTGGCAGCACCTTTATGGCAGTGACCAATTTTTGTTCTCATTCCATACGGCTGCCCCTTTTACCCATCTTTAGACATCAGTTCACCCCCTTCAATCCTTTACAGAATTTGCTTCTCTGTGAAAACGAAGTTATCTCTATGTTCCAAATATCAAAGACAGTATCAGTCTATCCTTACTACTGGCTTGTGCCTATGATCTGTGGAACAAGATGTCTGTGGATTGCTGAACGTTGTAAAAGACAACAGAGGAGTTATTTTTTAAATTTGGTTTTTTCTTAAATGCGGGGATTATTGAGGTACAGGCAAGGAGCACGCAGAGAGCTAAAGGAGTCACCCATAAAAAATTCCAGCTGTCTCCAGGATTGGACAAAAAAAAAATCTACTTCAGACTAACTCTTCAGACAGCCTACAGTAGTCTCTAATTTTAGAAAGTAACATTACTTAAAAGTAAATGTAGCAAGCAACAACATACATTCCACATAAAATTATTTTATATATATATAAAATCTATATTGCACTTAATGCAGCATATAATAATAACAATACATTTTGATCCCTAATTTATGAGCTGGAATTTACGTCAGTGGCAATTAGTAATGGAAACTCCCATTGGTTCTAATCAGAGTAGATTAAGTCCTGATGCTAAGATTGCAACATCACAAAAATCCTGGATCTATAGATGGAAAGAAACAAAAGTATATAAAATCCTGGGATATGATCCTGAAATTTGTTCTTTCATAAACAATCTCACTGAGAAAATCCAATCCAGATGAAAGTTCTGAATCATATCCTTCCAAAATCAGTGGCAAAGGCCCCAGAATGATCAATATGACCAGAGGGACATAGTGAACTGAGGTTGGTCTTCAGAGGAGAAAAATGAATGGTGTCTGATATGATACAAGGAGAGAATGCAGCAGCAAATGGAGTTGCAATGCTGTCTAGGCACTGTAATCCCACAACCCTGCAAACAGCTCCTGAGCTGAGATGCCGAAAAAGTTCATTTTCTCGTGATCAACAAATTGCTGCTCTACAAAGAGCGAGGTTCACTCTCAGACCGTGGTGCTCATGAAAGCAGCTTACACAAGTCTGCCTGTTGGCACAACCATGAAACATTGTATGCCAGCACAATTGCAAAGACTGAAAGTCTCTGAAGACAGACAAGCAGATGTATTGGAACAGTCATTGCTCATTTGGTTTGGGGTTTGGTGCTGGTTTAGTTGGTGTTTGTTTCTAAACAGAGATACTACACTGCACAAATGCTCAGCGCATGACTAACAGGGGTCATTACACCGCTGTATGAAAGTGTTTGCTGGGTGACCCTGTGCTGTCTCTGTGTGATTGTTCTGAGCTCATCTGCAGCTTCAGGAGTTTCTTTTCAAGTCAACTGCATCCAAGAGCCACCAGTCAAACAAGCCTGTTTCCATCTCCTGCCACCCAACTACTACCACTTCCTCACTGTTCAGATGACTGTTTGCTCCACCTTCTGCATTCCTAATGATAAGACAGGTTCTACAGGCCAGATGTTGACACCAGCTGTGTCCTGGCTGACAGCTTGGGTGATTGCAGTGGGTTGGCATGAGTGGGCACAGCCCTGCAGTCTGTGTTCAGAGAGAAGTACTGTTTACGATGCTCCAAAAAGAGGAAACGGTAAAGGGAGCTATTGCCATGCGTATCATTAAGCATATGCTTAAATGTCCTGTTGAACACGTGCCCAAAGCACCTGGCTAAAGCAAAACAGGTTGCTATTTCCATTTTAGGATTGTAGGTGCAACATAAGCCGCTTCCTTCTCACCCCTGCTCCTCTCTGCCTCAGTTTTCCCATTGGAAAAACAGGAAATTACACTGATTTGCTTTGTAAAGCCTTGGGAAATAGCAGGTAAAACACTAAACAAAATGTTTCCTTTCTTCACCAAGGACCCAAGGCCTGGTTACCACTTACTACAATCTTTCAGGTAAAGAGTTGAATTGTTTTCAGGAAGGACAATCTATAAACTAGAGAAAGGACACAGGCATCACTGCACCAGTAATGAACCAACATTACAGACCTGGAACTGAACACCCAGCCATCTCCTCCCAGGGGCAGAGCACGTCACAAGACACGATCTGAGCTGTTCCTCACACCTCCTCCATAATTTTTATAAGGGTTGCACACACACTACAGACACGTGCAGACTTATCAGCGTTCACCACGTCTGACTACCATTAACACAGCTGTGTGAGCAGAATGCGTGCTGCGACCCAACCACACCAGTAAAACTGCACTCACGCTGGAAGAATTTGTTTCACTAGTGGACAGCAGTGATTTTTACAGCAGTAACACTTTGCTATGCAGCAACATATCCTCAGACCACTCTGTCAATACACTCTGCCTGCTATTCTTGTCTGTGTAAAGCACTGATATAGCTTCAAAAAGATTTCTCTTCCTTTCCCTGGCCTGTACACCCACACTTTCAGGAAGCTCTTTGAGCCTACCAACCTCTCATTTTCTAATCTGCTATTCCTACACACACACAGTCCTCAGCAACTCTGCCTCAAACCACAAGAGGCAAAAAAATACACAACCACTGCAGGACCACAGGAATCAGGAATACACAAAAACAAACAGCACCACTACTGGAGATGTAAGTGGTGAGCAAGACCCAGTTCCAAGAAACGCAGAGCAAGGTGCATTTGTTCTCACCGCTAAGTGGATACAAGTACAAGCAAAATTCCTCCAGGGTTCCCCAGGGAAAGAAAACTCTTCCAGGAACCGATCCCCTTGCCCTTTCTCAATGCATTTCAGAACCCGCAGCTCTTCATAGGGATACCCCGAAGGCAGGCAAGATGCACAAAGGGAGCTCACTCTGTCTCTCTCAGCACTTCAACAACCTTTTTGTAAAGCTTCTAAGTGAAGCTCAAACTGGCACATAACTTCCAAAGGAAATCTTTTATCACCAGTAAAACACGCAAGAACACTGTTTGGGACTAATGGGAGAGGAAAGAACAGTGAAAAGTTGGAGATGATGATGATGATGATGATGATGATTATTATTTACAGGACCGAAAACAACCTCCCACACACATACACACACACACCTTTCTTGACTGCTGTACTGGTCCTGAGCAAAAATTGCACAATAACGTTGCCTGAGCTGATCTAATTCAAGGATGGATACAGCAAAAACAACTCTCAGAAACTTAAGTAAGCCCAGCAGGGGCAGCTCCAAAATGCTCTGTCCATCAGCTCAAATAATCTAACAGGAATATGAAAACAGCTGCTGCAACTTCAGAAACTGCCTGGTCTCAGACAAGGTGGCAAATGTGGATTGTTTCAGACATGTCACGATTGTTTCATGCCATGGCATGATCCATGGCAAACATGGACTGTTTCAGCCTAGGAAACAAAAAGGAAAGGCATAATGCCTGGGAGCTGCCTGTCAGGTCAGAGCTGCTGTCCCTTGACAGACCTGAGAGCCCACACCAGCAGTGACACAGGAACACTGGCAGGACCTAGATAAGCAAGGAGGGCAATGTATAGACATTCAGCAGGGCAACTGTGGAAGATACAATTCTAAACCATGGATTTCTAACCTTACATAACTTGTTTTCATCACTTCCCCCTCCTTTCCCCCCCAAAAAAAATTTAAATCTCACTTTCATATATTTAGGAGTTCTCTTTACTAATTACAATGTCCCAAGAACTAATGGCTAGCTATTTACAGGGAAGGGTTAAGCTACGGGTTCTTTCCTTTATGAAATCAAACTCAACAAAAACACTCAGCACCCAACCTCTTCACTGTCTGATATCCACTGAGTCCATGCCGAACAAGTCTAGAGCACTTCTTGTCTGCAATCCTGCCTTGGCACCTCATACCTCTTTGTACTGTGTGAAGTGTTCGGCAAGGGCTGGTAGAATAAAGGGGGAATCACACCTCTAAGATGGACAAGACACAAAACCAAGACACACAACCACTTTAAACAAAACTGAAAGGGATTTAACAACTGGAGATTTCTTCCAACCAGAGTACCCACAAGGAGATGATAATGAAATAATAGCAAGATGAATAGAAGACAGGTGTCTTCTATGGCAGTCAACCAAACTAATGAGGTAGATCCTGCACCAATTTCTTATTTGTCAGAGATATTCAGAATGTATTTTACTGGGAGGGAGGGATATAAACCTTCCCTCAGTATGTGAGATTATTTAAGTGTTCCAACTTCGCAGGCAGTGCAGAGGCTCAGGAGGAAAAAAAAAAGAAAAAGAAAAAAGTACAACCAATTCCTATTTCTGCTGCTCCTCTGATCACCTGCTATTCAGAAATTATCGTTATTAGATGACGTATTCTCTGCCTATATTTGGAGGGAAAGGTGTTCTTTCAGTCAGCTTCTTCAAGCTGAGTCAGGAAAAAAACAAATGAATTCTTGGGAGTTCTGAAATGCTGAATTGTTCTGCTTTGTAAGAGACTACCTAAAAATAAAAGCCAAGTAATTAAACAGACAAATGGATTTTGCTGTTAATAAATCCCTAGGAATCTACACAACTTCTAAAGGTTTATTTTCTTGAAACCAAAGGCATTCTTTTTTCCTCATGTTCAAACTTTCAGAAAATGAATTAAAACTACTGATGTTACCTGTGTGACAACATCTGTCTCTTGTCCTTGCTTTCTTTTTGAGCAGTGCCACTGACTAATAAGGAGTTTCTCTTTATCAGTCATCCCTTGCTCAGTTATCACTATAGGCTTCAGCCAAATCCTCTTGAATGCAGTGAAGGCTAGAGATCAGGTCTAGTAAGACACAACTGTCTTACAATGTCTGTGTCATGAAGAATGACATCATTTCTCCTCTAGCTGCAGAATTTTCTTTAGCTTTTCAAGGAACTTTGGAGGGAAGAGAATTTCTCAAGTCTTCACTACAATATCATCTAAACTGCTATCAGCTGGAAGAAACTATTTCATCAAAATCTACATAACTCAAAAACCTTGGGGCAATACCAAATTGGTAACTTAGTCTGTCCCTCACTGAGCAGATTTCAATACTGATTTTCATTAAATTTTAAGTTCATTATCCTAGCCATGATTCAGGCCTTCTTTTGCGCATCAACCAACACAGCAGCACAGTGGTATCTACAGAGTTGTTCAGCTAAGAGTTCACAACAAAAGTTTCATTAGGGAGACAAAAAGAAAGAAGGGGTGAACCACCCAAAATCGTACCTCAGTGCTATTAAACCTTGAGTCCTACCACCAATAATTCTGCAGCATTAATCATCCAGCAAGGGATTAAGGCAAGATCTTATTAATTATCCGTGTAACAGAAGCACAAGCAGTTCCCACCACTGAATCTGACTTCATTTTGCTATGTGTTAACACTTTATGAAGCGGCAATCACATTAAATGACTTCAAGGTCACAGACAATACAGTGACAGAGCAGGGGCTGGGTTAAAACTTCCTGTACCTCCATAGAGCAACCTTAACCTGAGCCGACCCTCCCTGTCCAGGAAAATCAGTAGATGCACCAGGCTGGTATATCCTATAACCATGTTGCAAGGCCAGCACAGAAGATACAAGAAATGTAAAACAAGATCTGTGAGCTGGCCTAGTTTCTATCGAAAGGATGTCACAGATACCTTGAACACCAAACTGAGCATATACACCAAGTTCCCAGAAAGCTGTAGTAAGCCTGGCTCAAGGACTTGAACATATCATTGCCATGTTTGCATGTTTTGAGGACATAATTTTAAGAGGTAATTGAAACTCTGAAATGCCGTCTAGATTAGGCACATGGGACAAGCTTCCTTCCCTGACCCAGCGAGGCTTCACGCTTTGCTGCATGGTTAAACAGGTCCAGACTGTCTGTCAGCATCAGTGGTACAGAAAAGAGAAATTTGCAAGGAAGGTGGAGAGGTTTGGCTTTCAGTGCTCTCAGTCTATCTCAGGAAACTCAATATATGTGAGTGCCCATTTTTATTAATGCAATTAAACCTAAACAGCTCAGCCACGGTGTGTTCCAACACAGAGCAAGCCACAATGTGACTGGGAGGCTGCAGATGACAGTGGCAGGGCCTCACACTGACACCACAAGGCTCATTCAGACCTCCAGACAACAGCTCTACCCTTTACACTACAACAGCAAACCATGCTGCTCCAGATGCCCGCTGTATTTCTTTCTAAAAAAGCAGAGATGGTGTCGCAGCAACAGAACCATCGAGTTTTCCTGAACCCCTGACCACTTTTCCTGTAATTAATCTCTCTAGCCTGAAGGGACAGGTCTTGTAAAGAAAGTAGGCGTGAATCCTTAAAAGCTTTGGTTCTGACGTCACCTAATGCAGATCTGGCCAAAGGTTTATTCTGAGTTTCATCAATGCTTTAATCACTGATCTGTTGGCACCACCACCAAAAAAACCACGCCCTACTCTCCACATGTTCCCAGCAGGAGCTGCTCCCATCGGGCTCTGCTTTGCACTAACAAAAGCCATCCAATTTCACCCAGACCTGCTGCCCTGTCATGCACACACCCACCCCAACATCTGTGCCAGCCCATGGGAGAACGGGAAGGGTACAACGAGATCTTTCAGGGTGCTACCACCTTACCTTAAGAGCTTCATCAAACTTTTTCCTCAGTGAAATAACAGTGGTGCACTTCTGTAGTGCCTTTAAAGAATGGTTAAAAACTTGTGGAGAAGTAACTAACTCAAAGCTGGATATGAACAAATACTCCTTCAGAGACACTGTCAGGGCAGGGAAGGATGGTGTGACAGTGTTGTACAGCCACACTGTATAATTCAGGAACTGGCAGAGTCAGCCTAGAACAAAGACCCAGAACCCCTGCTAAAGTCAATTTTCACATGCCTCACCATATTTCAAACAGGACTCTTCTTTACATCACAGTCCAAGAACCTCACCTCTTATGAGTAAGAGGCAAAACAAGAGGAGGCCAATCACTAGTTAAACAAACACCCCAGCACAAATGACTTGTGCCTGCAAAAACACTGGGGTTTCAGGGTTTCTTAACAAGCCCATAGCCAGAATAATTAACAATGAACACCAGTGAGACCTGAGGCATGGAGGGAAGGTAGGCAGTGGACCTGGCCGTGTGGCCAGGTATACACCTACTCTAAGCTGGTATCTGCACACTGCCTTTTCATTTTAAGCAGGTGCTGTGCAACCCAGCAGCAACGGGAAATCAGACAAGCTAAGATTATCTGACACACAGTTAAAAAATCAAAGTACTTTCCATCAGCAGTCTAAATCACTCCAAGTTCACAACTGTATTGCCATATACGTTATCAAATCCTCACCTTTTTTTTTCCCCCACTGGAAGGACAAGATCAGATAGAATACTTCTACTTTCTAAAACAAGGTTTATCATTTAGCTCCCATTTGAAGTGACTTGAAGAATCAATACTTCACAGTCTCATAGGGTGGTGTTTTCCCAGTATCCTCACTACCACCACCACTTTTAAGGACTGTGGATTCAAACAAATAGGTAAAACTTGAGGTACAAACTCAGCATGACTGTGCAGGGCTATCCATTTGGAATGGTGAGGAAGGAGCAGGCTGAGCACTAGAAAAGGCAGGTATGGTGAAATTTAGCCCTGTTTCACCAGCCTAAAGTGAGTGTTGCATTAAGGGGCGCATCATTAACTGCTCATCTGTCCACAGATGTCATTCCAGCCCCCGTTCCCACAGCACCATCAGCCACACCAATGCCCAAACCCTGAGTGGGAAATTCCAGAACTAAGTAGTTGGGTGCAAACAGCTAGGACAGTGAGTTAGAAATGAAAGATTTATCTATGAAACCTGGCCAATAATGCAGCCTGCAGTCACAGGATCACGTTAGTGTTGTGCTTGCACAGTGAGTTAGGAAAGTGCATGTCCAGACTTTCCATGTGGTACACAGACATACTTCCATTCACTTTCATATGGAATAATAAAATTAACTTCCTTGTGTTTAACACTGGGAAAACAGAATTTCTTCAGCTATCAGCATCCTTCAGGACTTTCTGTTTCAGTGTGTTGGTAGCAGGTGTAATGTCTTTAGACATTGAGGGTCTATAGCCAGCACCTGGGAGAAGCAAAGGAAGGTCCCTAGATGTACCCTCCAGGCTGCTGCAGTGGGATGGGACCTCAGGAGAATTAGAGGTGAGCAAGTTGTGCTTCACAGGCATCACAACTCAGTCCTACAGATAGCCAGACCACAATGTACTGTGTGAGAACAGGCTGTCACAGTGGGTATGTCTGACTGCTGTAGGACACCATTCCAGATGGGGGTCTTTGTTAAGGACACACAAGCATCTGCAGGTTGAGCTTTTTCCTTTTTAGACAGCTCCCTTCTCTAGTACTAACTGCACTAGCACAGGACAAACAGTGTTTGAGGAACAGCTCAACTTGCACTGAAGGAAGCATTTGGTACATGCACAGTCCCGTGAGAAGGTCCTGCCTGCTGGCTTGCTCATTTCTTTACAGTTATGTGTAGAAAAATGAAGTCCAGGCATTCAGTAAACAACACTTCCTTCTCGGTTTTCCCAGCTATTAGGAACTTGAAAAGAAGGGTCAGGGATTGAAAGGCAAAAAGATTGAACTATCAAATCAAGATAGTAACTCCATGCAGGTTTCAGGCATGCCAATGAAATAAATTAATGGAAGTGCTGGAATCATCCCTGCATTGTATAACACCTGTTCATCAGCCACAGTCATGCGGTTACATGTTTGTGCCATCTAAAGAAAGCTCCTTGCAAGGAACTGTGTTCACTTATCAGACATGAGAAGAGGTGTGCCTGACACAGTACACAGCATTTGAATTATCTAAGAATCTAATTATTTTTTCCACCCTCTGTCAGCCAAATCTTGGGAAAAACCTCGAGAAATAAAATAGGTCAAGCACTTTATGCCAATAAATAGCATCACAGTCCAAGAGGAGAGTCAAGGATAGGAAAATCCCCAGGAATTTTCCCAAACAAAATTCATTTCATAGTCTGAAGAACATTCCTCTCATGAATTTCAGATGGTCAGGTTACTTCTGCTAAGGAAATATCACAACAAGACCAAGAAACAGAGCAGAAGGTCTGATTCACATAAGAGGTTTTCCTGTTATTTTTCCACTTGTCAGAGGCATCTGTACAGAGTCAAGCACCAAATATGAAAGTCCTAAATTAAAATGGAAAAACACAGTAGTCCTGGTCAGCTCAAAGGTCTGTCTAAGCTAATACCACATTTCCAGCAACACCCAACAGGAAATGCTCAGGGTAAGAGCACAAGGAATAAACTATCCCTTGCACACACCCACAGAAATCCACAGGTTAGGGGCTTTCTGAGCCAGGAACCACAGCTGTTCTCTTTGCACTGAATTGTCCTGGATAGATCCATGTAGTATGAACTGTCCTCATACTTAGCCCAAAATTACACCTGCTGCCAGCAAGTTTGGGAACCTCACCGCATGTTGTATGAAAACAGACTTCCCACTCTTCAAAACTGCCAGGTGCTTCCATCTGATCCTCCTATACAATGAGAAATGACCCTTTCCAATTCAGCTTCCCCCTGCCTTTGCCTCTCACGACTAAAGCAAATTTTTATGATTTCCACAGGAGTCTGCAACGGCCCTTGCTGCTCATCATACCAAACTGGTTGTCCTCACTTCCTAATTCCTTCACTTTCAAGCCCACCCTACTTCTTTGGGTCTTGTTTTCCTTCCTCCAACCTCCAATCCCACAGCTCAGAGTAGGTGTATAGCAACACAGATACCAGACCTTTGTTTGGTTCAAACAGCTCCCTATCTACACATGTGTGGGGAACCTCCCCACGTTTTACATTGCAGCAGTGGCACAGAATACCTTTATACATTTCTGTGTGTCTGGCTGTGAGGGTGGGTGGGCTGAAAGCAGCATAGCCTGGGAACTTTGCTGGAAATCAAGACAGAAGCTCCAACCCTGAAGCGCAGGACTGCCCACCTGGGCTCTTATCACCACCAATATGTGGCTACAAAAATGTGCAGGTGATCAGTGTGCTGGAACTTTGAAGACTGTGGTAAGTTTTCTCAGAAAATCCACAGGGACAAATTCTGAACAAAAAATGTCTACTTTTCAAGTATATGTATTTATTTCCAGAAGCATAGATACCAACTAAATCACTATTTTTTTTTTTTTGCACAAGTAATTTGATAAAAAGTATTTTGAGGACCAGTCAGTCTAAAGTGGTTCTGTTTCTCAGGTGCTATATAGAAAGCAACCCAAAAATAGTACTTTCTTCATCCCCAAAAGCTATCATTCTAGCCAACCCTACTAATTAAATCCCTTAATTTATTTTGGGGTTTGCTGGTTTTCTCCTCTTTAGAAGATGGAAATTTAAATATGCATAGGCTCACTGTAATGCTTGAATTTAAATATGCTCTAAAGCTCACTCCAGGCCAGCATTCAGTGTCCTTCGTAGACAAATCATGGAAGGGGCTACCTCCATGTCTGCGATCCAAGGCCTCCACACCTTCCTCACTGCTGTGCCAACCATCTGCCAACAACCTGGTCTATCTATGGTCATCTTTTAACTGAGGCTAAGAAAACGACAGAATCTCAGCTGTTACTTGGGGAAAGGCTTTTTCCTCTTCTTCAACAAAAAGAAGGCTGAGGCCTACAGTGCTGAACAAGTATTTTTCATATGACAGGGTGCTCTGTGGACCAGTAATAGAAAACAGACAGGGAATTATGAAACCCCGGTCTAGACTGAAGGAAAACAGACCTCTCTTTCATCAGTACTTGTGTTCACCTTATAACTCAACTTGTTGAAGCAATGGTGACATCAGCCTTCACCTCCTAGGGACATGCAATAGGGCCATGAGGTCCTCACCCCAAGCAGGAAGAGCCAGCAGCAGCGATGGGATGAGCCAAGCCAGCAGGGAGGGGGGACCCAGGCAGGCTGCAGGCAAAGGGCTGAGAACATCACTTTGGTGAAGCACAGGGTTATTGTGCTGCAGCCCACGAAGCCACGTTGTTCCCTGTCTGTGAAACAGAACAATCCTGGTTCCCTCCCTCATGGGGAGCTGGTAGTGACAACACACACAACAAAACATGGAGATAACAGAGACTTTTGAGTACCTTAGCAAGCACACACACCTCTACTACAGGACAGGAGCTAAAACCTGTTTCTTCTGAGCCTTTTCTTTCCAAGAAGACTACTGCCATAAGGGGTCTGGGTTCATTTGGAACCAACAGCCTGTTCTGCAGCTATGATAGCTCCCCTTCTTGCTTGCAAAGCCAAACCTTGGTGCCACACTGGAGGAATCTCTCTCACATCAGCTGATCTTCCATTGCTGCAGCACTCTGTGGCTGAAGAAGAGGGATCTCAGCACCAAAGCATTAAATGAAAACACAGTATAGAGGGCAACATACAGAGGAGAGAAAGATTCTGACTAGTACTGCATTCAAGGCATTGTCTCAACACGTACAATTTTTCTAGGCCACTTCTTTTAAAAACTGAAATTTTAATGGGTTTGGGTTTTTTACTCATTTAATACAAACTAAGAAACACAAAACTAGAGTGTATTGACGTCCAGGTATAACTACAATAGCAGAAAATAACTTTAAAGATAAATCCCAAGCACAACACTTAGTTACAAAGCACATTCAAATAAGTGGGACCCACTGTTCTACCTCTAGAGCCTGAGCCTGTCAAAGAGCCAAGCCAGCTTCTGGTAACAGATATGGAGAGATGATTTTCTTCTTTCAGTTCAGTCAATTAATTCATTACAATGATTAGGTCACCCAAAGCTGGGAAATGCTTTAGGGCTGCAGAAACAGAAAGCTTGTTTCCTTCCTCCAGTCAACAAAAATTCAAGGTGAGGGTACAAAATCTACTCATGCTAAATCAATATGGAAGAAAACAATCAGTACAATTTTTAAAAAAAATTAAAATTCATGTGCTTAAGAAAAATGCTTGTTATTTATTAAGTAATATTACCTCAAAATGTACCAGATACTTCCATTTCATGTACAATTTTAAATGTTTCTTTCTTCTTAAGAACTACTTTTAATGCTCAGGTTTTGATGCTGTCCACTGCACTTGCAATTACATTTCACTGCAAAGCTGATCATCACAAGTAAAATTATTACCAAAAAAATCAATCATCCAGCAAATAAAGTAATTTGTTATTTGCCAAAATAAAAACCTAACTAAATCTTTATGAGACTATCCAATTACTTAAATGGATATTTGCGGACATTGCATAAGATTAGCAGAGAGGAAAACTAAATTTAGGTTAAAAGCCATTTTTAGCTGCACGTCAATATATTTTAATGGCCATCCAACACTGTGAATCAGTCTCTCTTTAGGAAAATACTTAAAACCTACACATGCAAAATAATACCAGAATTGATTTTGTATTGCCATTCTTCTCTTTGCCATTAAAAAAAAAGAAAAATCACAGTCAAAGCATGATGCAAGGTCTATAGAAATGACAGCATTCCTTAGTAAGTGACACAGCTGAGTGAATGTTTGCAACATTTGGCCAGGCAATGAAAGCAGCAACTCTCATGCCCATTGCTACAAGCTCCAGTTGGGACCCCATTTGTCACACAGGTGAAAAGGAGTTAATGCTTCAGGAACACATTTCACATGGGTGATAATGGAAATTGGGAGACCTTTAGAAAAGCATGGGTAACCCACACTTGGCTCTTAGAAGCAATCAGTTGTCTCTTCCCCAAAACCAGAAAACTTTTTCAAATCCTGACCTGTAACTCCAATCTCATGTGTTCCCTGAAAGTTTTCCCTTCTGTCATTTGAATCTGGGTAAATAAAGAAGCAAAGCCAATTTCTTGCTAGTCCAAGCAACCTTGACTTCACAAGTCTCCGAATCACAGACTCCAACTCTTCCTTAGCTCTCTTCTTACTTACAATTAATTTGTCTTCTTGAAATCAAAACTGCTGGGGCTAAGACTTAGAAAAGAATCCAAAGGGGAAGAGCAGTTAAGACTGTCCTTCCACAGTACAGAATTTTATATGGAAGCATCTGAATGCCTACACATCATCAGAGCAAGCCTGTGATCTTACCCCCAAAAGAAGTCTCTGTTTCAGGAAAGGCTTAGCACACAGAAAAAACTAACCTTTCCCAGAGTAAATACAGGGAGATTCCCCCACACACAGGCTGTTAGTCTTAATATCTTACTCATATTCATCTACCCTCGTTTTTAAAATCCATTTGCACCTTTAGCCTCCACACCACCCTGCAGCAGTGAACTCCGTAACTCCACAGATGGAAGAAATACTTTTTTTAATCATCCTGGCCAGTAATGTCACTGCCTGCTTTAGCTTTGAACTATCAGGAGTTGCTCTCCTTACCACACTGCTGTGCAATTTTACAGTTTTCTATTATATCTCCCTCAGCAGTTTCCTTTCCAAGCCAGAAAGTCCTAGGCACTGCAGCCTGTCTTCCTATAGAAGCTTCCCCAGGCAACTCCACTGCACATTTCTGTATCTTTTTCAGTAGTCAGAAAGGCACACTGTAATCAGAACTGATAAACAGCACAAATTCAAACTGTAATAGACAGATAATTTCTATTTGACTCCCTGTTGCTTTCCCACTATGGTTTTATTTGCTTATTTCACCCCAAATCGAAAACTGAGCTCAGCTTTCTCTTTCATTCACTAACCAAACCATTTCCTAAAATAGGATCCCAGGTGCCAGACCAGTTCTGGGAGGTCTATCAGAAAACAGTACTGAACATCTCAAAGAGATCACGCTGTTTCTGTTAAGCAAAAAAGTTTTGAAAGTGCCCCACTCAAAACTACCAAGAAAAAATGTAACCCTGCACTTTCTGCCCACTTCTCCAAGCCTGCAACCTCTGCCTGTCAACATGGTTCACTTGGCTGTGCTAATTGGCTCTGCATACACTATTAATTCACTCTCTTCTTCCTTTGAGGTTGTAATTTGTCCCCATTGGGAGGTAATAGAAGCCAGCACACGGTCAGTCATGGATGGCTCTGATGACTCAGCTGCTGTGAGGCAGTTTGCTAGGACACGATCTCCAGTGTATTTGAGCCCAGTGCTTACCATGCAATGGGTGATATGCATCTCAAGCCACAAGCCATGAAACATTTTACATCCCATAACCTTCTCCTGGAAGCTGCTCCAACAGCCTTCCCCGACTCCTCTTCCAGAGAGCACATTTGCTCAAGCCATAAGACAGTGACACAATCACCCAGTCTGCCAACTGAGAAGCTAATTTATACCCATCAACACTCCTGTTCCTGCAACTTGGTGCCCTTCCTGGAACCCCTGGCAGCACTGAGTGCATCTTCATCTCTCTGTGAAGACAGTCCAGCCCTTCACCTCGTCACCTCCAGGGAGATGGTGGGTCTGCCACTCAGGTGTGCATCCAGCATGGCATGGGCATCCACGTCAGCTGCACATCCAACACCTACACCCATCTCCACTAGGCTGCCCAACTCAGCAGTGGTGCTCTGAACTGCAGGGAGCTGTTCCCATGGAGCTGGAGAGCCACTACAGGAGAAAGGCAGTGGCACAGGTGACAACAGCCCATCAGCACTACCTCCTTTGCTCTGCAGGCTCTAAGTTGCAGCCAGTCCTTTACAGTGCTGCCCACTGGAAAAATCCAAGCAGCTTCTCACAGATGTGGCAGGGAGGATCCATCTACTGAGGAATGTTTTTTCCAGTAGTCTCCAGTGACAGATAGAACCAAAAGCCTCAGCCCAGAATTTGGAAGTCCCTCACACCCTACCAGCTCAAAGCTCAACTTCAGCCAGGTCAGAAAATGCTTGGCTTTGCCTGTGTTTTAAAGCACAAGGCAGGCAAGAAGGTGAGAACAGCCCATTCAAGAGGGAACACGTAAAACAACTATTTCCAGTCCTAATCCACCAGGAGAAAAAAAGAATTAGTTCTGGAGAGGGGAAATCACAACACAGACCTCACAGAAAGCCAGGAAAGGGCTCCCTCGGTATTGCTGGAAATGCTGGGATCACTGTATTTGAACTCCAAGAACATCAGCAAAGCTTCCTGGGGCTCCATCAATGATGGAAGAGACCTTTATGCGAAATCCTTTGTAAGAAGAAAAGGAGGAAGATAAACGAGGTATGTGGTTTGCAGCTACAGAATGCTTTGTTGTGGCCCTAGTATCTGGACAAATCTATCTCTGAATTTTAGTACTGCTATCTCTGGCACTGTTATTTTATTTACCTAGTAGAGCTCCAAGCTCATATATTCCCACAGAATCCCAGACCATGTAGAAAACACTCCTAGTTTCTGTTAATAGATGTTTTGAAGGATCCCACATAATGAAAAAAAATCACTTCTGCTATATTCAGTTGAAATTTGAACCGTATAAAGAATCTCACTCTCTGCTTCATTTCATCCTTTTTAAGGTTAATCCTTAGTGGTTGCCAGTTGGTTTTCTCCAGAATAAACTCCCAAATCAAATAATTTACAATTTCTTAATCAGACCTTACTTCAGCTGGCTGGAAAAAGCCCAAAACAAAACCTGCAACAAAAGCAAACACACAAACAAAAACACCCAATAAATCATTGATTGTTCCTATTCATAATCATATTTAATTTTACTTTAGAATTAAGCATCCAAACTCTGGATTTAATATTGGGCAGCTGTTAATAGTTAAATATGTGAAATCCAGCTGTCACATCCAAAGTACTTTTGTGGACTTGTATTAACACAGCTCTTGCAGTTACACCCAATGCTACCCTTGGCGATATACACATTTTTTAAATTATTTACAATACTATATATTTCTGTGTGCATGCATTCCATAGAACACCAACATACACTGCAGCGGGAACCTCCTTCATATCCTTTTTCTCTCCAGACTGTCTTAACCAAGACAGTCTTTGCAAACTATACAAGAACAACACAGAAGCAAAGACACCTCATGTGGCTTAACAAGGAATAACCTTTGGGAATTCATTTAGATAAAGAAGCATTTATAGCTTTCCTTAATTGCTATACCCAGTTCACTTTGGAACATTACAGCAGATGATACCATCTATCACTGAAAAGCTTAACCCTTTTCAAAATCCTTTATTTACCAGTGCTCCAGGACATTCCATAAACAAGTTTAACTTTGGCTAGTCTTCTGCATTTGTTTTCCTGCCAGCAGTGGTATTTTTGAAAAGAAAAAAAAAAAACCAAAAAACAAAAGCAGTCACTACAATCTAGGCTTGAGTCCCACAAGTTACTAAAGTAGATGAAGAATGTAGTTCTCCTCTGTGCCTCAACAAAACACTGCCTGAAGACAACTCAGCAACATCAGAACCAGTATGGTCTAAATTTGGCATGGGTTGAAGACCTAAAAATAACCCACACAAGCAGGAATCAATAGCCACAACTCCACTGTTAAAAGCACAGAAGCCTTGGTGGCCTGCCTGGTCTCTTTGCTCAGGCTGAACCTGAGCACACACCTGGGTTTGGTTTGGCTGCTTCACAACTGCCTAGAGGAACATCCCACCCATGGGCTGTTCCAGGCAGCCTCCCTCCCTTGGGAGGCACAGGGACATACTGCAACTTAAAAATTAATTGTTGTGGCAGTGCTAGCTGTCCATCATCATCCACTGTCCTCACCAGGGAGTCCTCCCTTGCCAGGGGAGGAGTAACACCTGGAACAACTGCATATGCAGCCTGCTCTGCATGCAGCTTCAGGGAGCCCTGGGAAGGGTGGTGGTCAGGGGAAGGAGTTGGGGATAACTCTGGCTGCCACACCTGGCTGCCATCCCTCCCAGATGCTCCTGCCCTGGGCCAGGAACAGGATTGTGGCAGCAACACGTGCCAGTGTCTCCCAAAGCCGCCTTTCCATGTAGGCTGTGGGCAGGGAAACACCACCCTGCCCACGTGTGGCTGATCCAGACACCAGGACACACTGAAGCTGCAAGATCTCGCTCTGACTGCTCAGCAGATGTAGGTGGCCCACACCAAAACAGCCAAACAACCACCACCACACTCCTGCCCCCAAAACACTGTGTGAACTAAAAAGCCAGGTACAGATCAGATCATTGTCCCTGACTTCTGTAATAAACACAGTTTGTTTCCATGCTGCATTAGTACTTAGCCCTGCTACTGCCCTACATAGGTACTTTTATTATTATTTTATGCTTGGTTCACAGATAGGAAAGCAAAGGCCGGGGCAATCATTTTCAGAAGCACTGGCTTTTGAGTTGTTGGTACTCTGGGGATGCCCAGCTGAAGGCAATGAACTACAAAGTACTCCAAAACAAACATATGCAAATAACCCCCCCAAAACAAATTAGCCAATTTTTGGACAGTAGGTCAGAACTATATTACTGGCCAAAAACACCGATTACCTTAGCTCTGTCCCCTTCCTGCAGTAAGCAGGTTATTAGGAGAGCTTCTGGCAGAAGAATTCAGAACACAAGCACTCAAGGACCCAGATAACTTTTCTAAAAAGGCAGAAAGATTGCTTCTGTGCCACTGTACAAGACTTCATCTCCCTCTTATCATCATTTCTATCAGCAGAGCACCGTTTAGTCGCCTCCCTCCAAAAGTCACTTTGGGATGCATGCTGCAATATGCATATAAATTATCATTAAAGTATACTCTCTTTCATTGGGGCATTTCAGATTCAAGATGCTGTTTTAATGGGTTGCCTCCCAGGAAACTGACTTCACCTGTAATGACACAGTGAATGCTAATGACCAGTGTTTAATTGGGGCAGTGCTAGTAAAATTTTGCTTCAGAGGGATTCAATTTACTTGGTGCCAAGGAGTTAAGTGATTAATCAGGTGTTAAATAGTATGTACTTCCAAACACTGGTCTTCTACCATTCAATCCTACACCACTGAATTTAATGACAGCTCTGTCACTGACACTAACAAAAGAAGGATCCTCCTCCTAGTACACAAGTAAACATTAAGGAGCATGCTCTGCACTAACAGATACTCAGCCTTGGCTGAGGGCAACAGGATTCTGGCCATGTGGTGCTGAACAGTCTCTCAGCACGGGAAGCCTTCAGTGAGAGAGAGCTCTTTGGACAAGCACGAATGAGGTATCAGGAGACATAACCCACCATCCAAAAATTAAGTCAGTCAAGGGAAGCCAGTTAAGAAAAACTCAAACATTACACTGATTTCCTTGCCCTTCAGCTTTTTCTTTCCTCTGTCTTTTTTAAAACTATTACAAAGTACATCCTCCAATCAAAAATGAGCACTCTGTGAAGTCCTTCAGCTACAGGATCCTGTGCTGAAGGATTCCTGCAGTCACCCCACTGAGCTCAACACAAGAGAAAACACCTATATCCACCACTGTGCACCTACATAAAATCTGCACTGAAACCAGTTGTGAAATCTAACTCGCAGTGAGGCTCTGTGCCTTCAGTCTGCCCACAGAAAGCACTCTCAGCTCAAGCATCAGCCAGGTGCACACAAGGGACCCTGGGCTCAGAGAAGTCCTGGTCTGCAAGACCTGAAGCAGCTGATCTGTCCCCATAGCCCCAAGTTTTAGTTCCCACACAACTCCACACTTGTGCCAGTACAATTGTATAGTCGCATGGTAAGTCAGACTAAGCAACTGAAAGTGTCATATTTATAAAAAATGATACGAACAAATTAAACTGTGCCCTTCGGGAGCCTTCCATTTGCCTGCTGTACTTTGAATCTCCGTATAACACCACAGTGATATTCTCCAGGCATATTTATTTCAGGCAAAAAAAAATAAGGAGATCCTCACAATCAGCTCCAGGCAAGGTTTTAAACAGAACTTATCACCACATAGACCTTAATCAATCACAAAAATCATCATTTGTGTCTAACTGGTAGTCCCATCTCTCTTTGAGCTTTTGCTCCTGTATATGTCTTTGCCAAGATGTTTACACTCCCCTGGTGCCTCAATTCTCCCATCTGTGGGAGGAGAGGTGAGGCCTTAAGGATCACTTGCCAATACCCTAATGAATGCCAACATCGTGGCAGTATTTACAATAATATAATCAGCCAACTACTGTGGCTCAGGATCAGAGGAACAGGTTTACACCAACACAGATATTTCATCCATGAAAAAAGAGTCTTACTACGACAACCACACCAGATGCCCCTTCCCAGCTGGCCTCAGAGCCAAAGCCCTCAAGCCCTCTCACACTGGAGTTCACCACAACACCAAAGCCTGCCAGTCCAAGCAGAGAAGCCTTAAGCCGTAGCAAACACTGAGGGCCCAACCTTCACGCTCATCTCTCACCCCTGAGGTTTTATTTTTCTAAAGCCCAGGATGCAGCTTTAGACCCTGTGCACACATTTAACCTCCCTGCCACAACTGCACAGTGGGTCTGCTTGCCATGAGCCAGGCTAGCACACACCCAAGTGCTGGCAAGGTCTGGCTACCAGCAGGGAATTTTTCATCTCAGAGGAGTCAGCCAGCACACACTTGCTGCAAAGCAGGCACATATCAATACACAATCACACACACATACTGATAACTACTTAACACAAACCAAGACACTGCTTCAAGCCTATACTGATTACCAGTAATAAAATATAGACCAAAACTTCACCTCCTCAAAGTTTTCCCAAATCTGATTAGAGCACTTCTCTAACGCAGTGAAATAGGACGACTGTGGGCTAAGCAGCTTGGGCATAAACAAAGCACCAGCCTTCACCCTCTCTGCTGAAACCTTCCACATTCACCACCCCAGGTGCTGTGGCATTTACTGCCTGCACCCTTGTCCCAAATTGGAGGAGGAAAGGGAAGAAAGAAGACCAACAACAAACCAACCAAAGAGCAAGAAAATACACCCACCAGCACCACAGCTTCCCCTTCACAGGCTCCTAGTGAAACTTTGTGACACCTGTGTAGCACAAAACTTGCCTACTTTTCAGAACAAGAGAAGTTGGGGTACTCTCTGTAGGTTTTTCCTCTGCCTCAGTATCACGTTCCACGTTGCAAGCCAGACTGGAATACTGAAGAAACTATCAGCTACACTCATATAATCAACTACCATTTAAACAGCTCCTCTTCAATCCAGCTGCTGAATGCAATCACCTTTATCACCTGGTTAAAAAAAGTGTCCAAAAACCAGTGATAGTTAGAAAAGCTGAAGGGAAAGCTAATCAGAACAGTTAGACTAGTGAAGAAATGCTTTCATTTGAAGTTCACATTTCTGTCTGAAAAGTTTCACTTTTAAAATTTGAAACTAATAAAATAGCCAGTAACAGCAGTTTCTACATGTAAACAAACAGTACATTAAAAAATAGGTTCAGATCATGACGTTTAGAATCAGTCACTTCTCAAAAAAAAAATCAGTTTTCCAGTAACTGTTAAAATGTAATGAAAATGTGGCATTTATTTGTTTCAAGACTGAAGGAGAAGTTTGTGTCTCTCCAGCTAGGAAGCTGATTACTTACATCACGATTCTATAACATACCTTAGTGAAGCCGGGTAAGGACCAGTTTAAAACAGTTCCTGAAATTAACAGGATGGTTGTTGATTTCAGTAAGAGCAGAAGTAAGTCTCCTGTTTTCAAAATGACACATGTCGAAAACAGGGAAATACAGCCCATGACACCACTTTTTCATGACATTCATTTGCGTTCTCTGCTCCAGAGCACACATCCTACCTTTCCACAGGGTTTACCAGAAAAAAACCAGCAGCTATATCTCACTTTATCTATCTTTAGGGCCCCAATGAGTTAATAGAACACATTTTGCCTGCATTAGCATTTCACCATACAGTAACACGCATACAATACCCCGTTATCCAGTTTGCCTGTCTGTGTTATGAAAAGTCAAACTAGACTCTAAGCCACGAGACTTCACGGGACACAGGCCTGATTGCATCTAAATCAGCAAGATAAAATACACCCAGAAGTTTTCAAATTGTATTCCCACCATACAGAACGCAAGACTCCCCTGTATACACACGGGACAAACAAACAAAAGAGCATCACGATGAATAAGTATTTATTCCAGGCTCTTCCCCTTAGAGAGGAGTCTGGAAGTCACCTCTTTCTTCCAGGCAGGGAGGGACAACCACTAAAGATCTCTTACTCGGAGACAGTTAGTCACGAGCAGAAGGGAGATTCCTGCCTTGCAACAAGACAAAGCAACTCTTAAACAAAACGCAAAACCGGGGAGTGAGGGAAGGAGAGAGGAAAGCAGTGGGCTGCTAGCTAGATAGGAAAGGTCTGGACAAAAAAGGAAACTCAATTTTCTTTCCATTGTCTCAGCTTCATGCCGCCTCCACTTAAAACGATAAACTTCCCGGGCTAAGCCCTTCTTCAGCAGGCCAAGGCACGGGGAAACACATCCCCCAGCCCTTGCTGGAGCGGGGCCGGGCTGGCAGCCCTGGCTCCCCTACCTGCCACCGGCAAGCGACGCCAGGAATTTCAACCACTAAAATAAACAGTAGTAATACGGATAAAAAGAGGAAAAAAAAAATAAAATTAAAAAAATAGAAAATAAGAAAGCCCCACAAACTACTGTTGGTGGAAGCAGCAGCGGCCGCATCTCCTCGACGGCAGGAAACTTTCTACGAAGTTGCTAGCGGGGACGGCGGGCAGCCAACCCCGCGGGAGGCCGGGCCGGGCTCCGGGGCCCCCTTCAAGCTCCGTGCCGTGGAGAGCCACGCCAGCAGAGCCGGGCCCGCCGCCGTGTCCCCGGGCAGGGCAGGGCAGGGCGCTGACAGCCCGCGGCACCGCGTCCCCGCCCGCGGCCGGAGCGGCGCGGGGAGCACCCGCTAACGGGGGGGCACCGGCCCCCGCGGCCGCTCTTCGCCCGCCCGGGCCAAAAACATTAGAGGGAAAACCGGTTATTTCCGCCAAAATAACCCAGGGCAAAAGACGGCGAAACCCACCGCCCCGAGGCGCCGGCGGGCGCGACCCGCGCTGACAGGGGCCGGGCGGACCGAGGGACGGGGTTTTACCTTGATGCAACACTGAGCAGGAGCCTCGGACATCTCTCTGGAGGGAGTCGGCGGAGCCCCGCGGGGCAGGCGCGGGCGGGCAGACGGGAAGTTCTCGGGCTTTCCCCACTTTCCGCTCCTCTCCCGGCGCGGCGGCGCGGCCCGACCCGGCCCGGCCCGGCCCCTCAAGGGGAAGTGGCGGCCGGGGGCGGGCGCGGCGCGGCCGGGGTGGCGCGGGGGGGTCCGGCCGCGGGGCCGCGGGGCCGGGGCCGCTCCTCGCTGCTGCCGCCGCTCCCCGCGGGCGCGCGCGGCCGCCCGCGCCCCCCCCGCCGCGCGTGTGCCCTGCGCGTGCTCGCGGCTCCGCGTGAGAGGCGATGTGCGCGCGCGGGAAGAGGGAGGGGGCGCGGGAGTGCGCGGGAAGGGAAGTGGGGGTTGGGGGGCGCGGCCCCGGTCCCCGCCGGTGTTTTCCTTCCTGGAAAAGACAGAAACCGAAAGGCGGCAGCGGGGGCCGGGCCGGGCCGGGAGCTGCGCCCCGCCCCGCGCCGCCGCTCATTGATCCGGAGTTTCGGGGCCGAAACTGACGTGGGTTCCCGGCACCCGCACCGCCCCTTAAAGGGGCCGCGCCGGCAGCGGCGCCACCGCCGGCCCAGCGCCTCTGCTCCGCGGGCGGAGCGGGAGCGCGGCTCGCTCTGGCCGGCGGTCTGGTTGCCGCTGCGTGCCGGGCAGAGCTGTGTGGAGGCTGGAAGGGCGCGGCCGGGCCGTGTCGCCGTAGCCCAGCCGGTGCGCTTTGACACCGCGCGGGCCCTTTAAGCGCCGAGCGGCGGTCCCGGGGCGGGCAGCGGGACGGGCGGGCCCCGGCAGCGCAGCGAGCTTTGTTCCGCCGCCGCTCGGGAAGCCCCGGCTGCGGAGCGCGGCGCGCCCACCGCGGGCACGGGGAGTCCGCGGAGGCGCCGCCGGCCCGGCCCGGTGCTCGTGTTCAGAGCCCGGCCTGGCCCTGCGATCGGAGCCCGGCGCGGGGTTTCAGGGATGTGTTTGTATCGCCCGCAGCGGGTGGATACAAACCCCTGCCTTGTGTGTGATTGCCATCCGCGATGGTCTCAGCGCCGGTGTCTGTCTGGCTTCTGGACCGTACAGCCCCAGCCCTCGTGATGGGAGTGAAAAGAGCGGGGGGAAAGTGAAAAACACCTCGGCCATCTCTTCGTCCAAATCTCTCTGTGATTTTACGGGCAGTTTTTGTTGTCCTGACTCATTTTTAGATGCACCCACTTTGTTGCAAGGCCTGAAGGTGCCTGGGAACAGAGCACTGCTTTGTACCCGTGGGACTGCAAGGCAGAGCTGCCTCTGGAGTCTGCTGGAAGGATGCTGTGCACTGGGATAGGGTAGGCTCCTCAAGTGATCTGTTGCTACCAAAAATGGCAAACGAGAGGGGATCCAACCTCGGTGCTTTCAAAGCAAGGCTTAGCCCATATTTCATGGTCCCTGCCTTAAGCGTGGTGTGCTGGCATCGAATGCAGAGCTGGTTCACCTGCATGGCCAAGAGGCCAGACTGCTGTAGGCACCCTTTGGTCCATTTTGCAAACCAGGATCCCCTCTTTGCAGCCTCTTACAGCTCCATTTGGCCTTAAACTAAATGAGGGAGAGGGAGGGAAGGTACTATCCCCTCCCAGCCTAGCAACCAATGACCCTTTTTAAATATAGGGCCAACTCAACAAAGAAGGATTCGTCTTTACTGTCTTCCCTCGGCATAGCTGAACTGCTGAAGTTGAGTTGTTGCTCTTCAGTGTCGTGGAATCATCAAGGCTGGAAGAGTCTCCAGATCATCCAATCCCACTGTCAACCTAGCACTACTGTATAGCCTAAATCACTAAACTGTATCACTTGGTGTCAGATCCAGATGCCTTTTAAGCACATCCAGGGATGGTGACTCCACCACCTCCCTGGGCAGCCCCTTCCAATGCCTTACACCCCCATACAGTGATTATTTTTTCCCCCCTCACGTCCAATTTAAAAACCCTGTGTGTCAGCTTAAGACCATTTCCTCCCATTTTCTCACTGCAGGCATGGCAGAAGAGACCGGCCCCCTTCCTCCTCCACTGTCCTGTCAGGGAGTTGCAAGAGAGCCATGAGGTCTCCCCAGAGCCTCCTCAAAACTAAACAACCCCGGCTCCCTCAGGCATTTCCCATCAGACATGTTTCCTAGACCCTTCACAAGCCTTGTTTCCCTTCTCTGGACATGCCCCAGCACCTCAATGTCCTTTTTAAAGTGAGGGGTCCAAAACTGAATCCCAAATACAGGGCATTGCCTCTCTCTCCCCTAATATCCTCTCTGTTTCATTACCATGACATTTTGCCTTTTTACCTACATGATTTCCACTGGCTTTCCCCAAGAGCTGGGTTATTATCCTCTATCTCATGGCAAGTTGGAGGTTTTTTGAGATTCTTGATATCAAATATAGAAATTTGAGGTGGAAAAGATTTGTTAGGGCATCTCTCTGCTCCCCTGATGGTAGAGGATTTACAGCACGTGCATGATTTTTCTTTTAAATGCCTCAGGTAATGGGGCTTGAACCTCTTTCTTTTCTAGTCTGCTTCAAAGTCCAGAAAGTCCCATGGTCAGGAAGATATTTGGCCTATATTTTCATTTGTCCAGTTTCTTCTGGTTACATCCATGTTGTGTACTCCCCTGAACAGTTTTTCTCCTCAACAGCTATTTGTGTTTTATGCACAGGTATCACGTATTTGCCTAGATATTACCATCCTTTCCTTTTATCTCCTTTCATGAATCAGTCCCTGCAGCCACTTTATCCCTTATGTCATTGGTTTTCTTAGATACCCATTCGATTGGTCATCATTTTCTCAGCCCGTGGATACCCACAGGGTGTCCCATCACAGTTTCACTTGTCTCCAAGCTGCCTCAAAGGCTTTTACAGAATCTGTCACCTGACAAGGCTCTGAATCAGACCTGATCCCTTGTGTCCTCGGTGTTCCTTCTTGCAGTGCTGTTGCAACCTGTTTTTCTCCACAGACATTCTGGTGAAGATGTGTGTCCCAAGTTTCATTTTTCTGCCTGGAGTTTCAACATCTGTTCCTTCTGGGATCACAGATAAGCTGCTTTTCCTTGCACTTTGATTAATGGCCCTTACAAATACAGGCCTTGATCCATCCCCTCAAACCTCTCAACCAGTAAGGAGAGTTGCAAGTGTCTTCCCAAGACCACAGCCTGTTTTAGAGCTAATCTCTTCCAGCTCGTTCTGTTTTTTCCAATACTCCACTAGACACAAGTGCAATGGATGGAAACTAGAAAAGGTAGGGAAAGGAATGGTGGATGTGTACAGAAGGCCACAGGCATGATTGCAGCACCTCTTCAGCCACAAGTCAACCCCACTGAAGCTGCTGTAAGAAAGCTGGGAAGGAAATGTGGCTGGACAAAACACACCCCACCCAGTGGTGTGCCCTTGCCAACAGAAGCAGGTATGCCTCAATCATGCTGGCTAGGTGCTGCACACCATGAGTGGAGAACACCTTTGAACCCTTTGAAACAGAAGGACCAAACCTTGTGTCATGTGTTAGCTTTTCTGCTTGGTTCTGCCCTTGTTCTGCCCTGATTTCTTGCAGTTCCTCTCATCAGCTCCATCTCTTGAGACCTCAGACTTTAAGATCCTGCCTACTGCTCTGGGCAGGAGAAGAAAAATGCTACCAAATCTCCTGGTGTGCAGGGTGGTCCATGGTTGCAGGACAGTTGTTCTGGAAAAGTAAGGAGGAAGCTGCTCCAGCTGTCAGCTCCCCTTTAGATCTGTGCCAGTGGAGATTGCACAGAGCAGAAAGGAAATCCATTAGCTCATATTTAACCTTCAACAGGCTCCCAGTGAGTTTCTTCCCCTCTCACCTAGAGGCTACTGCTTAGCTTATCTCTAGGGAGGACCCATTAGTTAAAAGCAGGATTTATGATCTGGCAGAGCCACCTGTCATCAACACTCTAGTCAGAATTCCCCTAACTTTTTGTTCAGATAGATGTCAGCAACATTAATACAGGCAGTGAAGTGAGGCCAAGCTGCTACCTTGCTTAGGGCTCTCCCAGAAAGGGAAGCTGGATGGTGTGTTGGGGGACAGCAGCAGGATGAGAAAAACAACAGACTGAAGTATGTTTTTCTCATAGTGCTCTGAAAAAATCTGGCGCTAGATTGTATTTGTATTTTCTGGCCTAAAGTTTGTCCCTGAAAACAGAGCAAACCTGAAGTGAATGAGACAAACCACCCTTTCATTGGGACTTATAATTTTCTGTCCACAATAGTGCATCTGCCCAGCAGCTTCCACTGATTCCCTGCCACCTGGGCCTCTTTCACAGCCATAGGACTCCCAGTGTCTTCCTAGTAGCACTTGCTCAGCAGCTAGGCTAAGGGCTTTTTCATATGTCCCAGAAGGATGTTGAAGCCTTTTTCCCAAAGGACTTATACACTTGGCTACCTACATCCAGCTGAAAGCCAAGGTTTTCATTCTTTCTTTTGTGTACTGTTTCTCTGGTTTCAGCAGTGTACAGCAATGCCTCAGATGTTTCCAATAATCATTGACTTTTATTAAGGAGACTTTGTTCTTAGTAGTGTTTTCCTTCCTTTTTTTATTTTCAAACCAGTCATTACTTCCCAGTGCCCAGTTATCATTAACTCATTCTACTGCTTTTCCTCTGATATCTTTTCCTTCCCTTTATCTTTCCGCAGCACAACTTAACTGACTCATTTAGTGCTCACTTGTTTGCCTCACTTGTATTACTGGTTTTATTTTTGTCTTCCACTGTTAGAGCAGATTCAAATGTGACTTGATGGCTCTGTTGACATTACTGGGCCCCAACAGAGATGGCTCTTCCAAACTGAGGGACAAAATCAAGCTCTTAAAGAACAAAGCACAGTAGGAGACAGTAAATTCACAGAATATGCAAGGACACTTTCATGTTAGAATGCAACTGATTTTTTAGTCTTGAGTGCTAAATGGGAATCCATGAGGGCTGGTACAGAGAGGTGCTGTGGAAGTGATTCTCATTGCACATTTAACATTGTGATTCCTTTCCCTCTTAACAACTCGGTTTCTGAAATCAAATTGTGTTTTATGGCCTTAGTGTGCATCAGTCATGCTTCTTTTCATCATTAGCAGTAAGACTAGCTTTTACTTCATGTTATCAGGCAAGTCCTTTTTCCAAGATTCAGACAGGTTTCTTGTGGTAGAAGTCCCAAATCCTTGACTTTTTAGGAATACTTATGAAGCCCAATCTGCAGTGTTAGAGTGAGAAATGCTACATCCATTTTATTTGCATTCTTGCAAGTTGGTTTACCTAAGATTCTAGTCTTATTTGAGATTCCATAGTCTGGCTCTATGAATAGGATTTGCACCAGTATAATGATTTTGATTAAGTTTGTTTTGTTTTGATTTCATTTGATTTGGTTTTAAGTCAAAATAGCAGTATTTGTGTATTCCCCAAAGCTGCAGGCATTTTGAGATAAAGATACTTGAATAGTTTTCTTAGGCACTCACATAGCTTTCCCATTTCAGAAACTCACAACAGCCAAACTAGAAATGCAAACATCCTGCTACAACACCTATTCATCCAGCAGCAAATATATGTAAAAGAAAATAATGCTGACTGTCATTCTTGATGGTCTAAGCCATGTCATCCTTGCACATTGTCAGATACTGAATTATTTTGACTCATCTAGTGTATTGCTTCTGGAAATAGGAGAAAAGGTTTTCTATTGCTCCAAGTGTGACTGTTGTGCTCAAGAAAGGGAAAGAGAAATTGAGAGTCACACTGTTGTTCAAAGCAGCACAGCATTTTCTGAGAGACAGGTTTGTAGTCATGTTTGAGAAGTGGACTCCATTGCACAAGTCACTGCCTAGACACGTGCTGACAGTGCTGCTCCTGGCACATATGCTCAAGTTGTAGCACATAAAAATGAGGCAATGAGTGGCCCTGACAGAACTCCTGAGAGCATTGACTCCAGTGACACCAACCTGGCAAAAGCTAAACCTGACTATCAGGTTATTCCAAACTGCTTGGGACCACAGGCCCCTCTCATGCCACTGTGGAACAGTCCCATGGCACCACGAGGTGGTTACAGTCAAATCCTTTTCTACCTCTCCTAGTGTTTTGGTTGCAGTGTGGTGCCACAAAGCAAAACTTCCAGGGCTGAGTGCAAAAGATGTAAAAGTACCCCATCCCATACTGCTGTGCTGTGCAGGTCATGGCACACCCTCATTTGACTGTGCCAGCAGCTGCCTTTAGTACTGTGAAAAGGCACAGGAATACAAAATCTGTATGTTTGTGCATGTGTGTCCCTGTGTCTAAAGCCAGCTCAGTTCCCCTGACTATGGTGCAAGCAGATGGAGACTGACAGGAATACCTTAAACTGGAATCTTTTGGTCCCTGAAGGGCACAGATGCAGCTTGTCCCCTCCGCTCCTGCTGGCAGTGTCTCTTCCTCACCTCCAAAGAGTCAAGAGGCTTGGCCAGGTGCTGCTCCTTGCCCTGCCACTACAGAATCTTGCCCCAGCAAAAGGTGTGGAAAGGCCACCAGACATGCAAGGACAAAGAAGTAAAAGCATGATGCCTCTGCCTTTGACTGGAGATGGACAAGGCTGGGCAGGCTGTACCACAGGCCCTTGGGAGGAGGGAGAGCAGCCCCTGAGCCTGGGCTGAATAGGTAGGGGAAGATCAGCAGGAAGGAGCTGTAGAGAAGCTGGGGTAAGAGGCTGGGCTGCACCGGGCAAAATCTGCCCACTCAACCTACTTTAGCAGGGCTGGTTATTTAAATGGAATTTAAATCTCTGCAGATATGTGAGGAACTTCCTGGCATCATCCAAAGATGTGCAGTGACAGGGGCAGGGCTGTGCTAGCCAGGGTCAGGCACAACCAGAGCAGGGAGCAAGGTCCTTGATGCCACAGAGAAATTGCTGTGGATGTGGGCTCATCATTTCTGCAAAGCACTAGTAAGTGAAGGAAAGCAGAAAAGGTTACCAAAGATAGGATGTTTGGAGGACAATTTTGCAAAGCACTAGATGCCCAGCTCCCAATTTCAGGCATAAGCTATTACTTTTGTGTTTTGTTTTTTCACAGTCCAGACCAGTGAAATGTATGTCAGTATTTACAGCCTCTTGGATTCAAAATAATGAGTCAGTTGCATCTCACCTCAAAATCACAAGATTTGGAGGAGAAAAATTACTTTGGAAAATTCCTTAAATTGTATGTGTGTGTATTTTGTTATCTGCCTCCAGATTTTGTCTTGTAAAGTACATGTAAATGTTTTCAAACTTCCCCCACAAATTCTGAATGCTGAAAAATGTACTTCTTCTCTTTCATCCCTTCTTCTTTCTTCTCTGTTATTTTTCTCAACTCCTTTTTGCCTTTCCACCTGCCTTTTCATTTAATATGTAATTAAATGACGTGGACCTGGAAAATTAAGAAGGGTTAAGTTATATGATGTAACTTAAGGTAAAAGTAGAAAAATCATCAAACTATATTCTGTTAATGTAAAACATTTTCAACAAAAATAAAGAAAAAATGGAAACTGAAGGGACAGAGTTCAAATTCTGTGTCAGGGAAGACCAAATTGATTTACATTTTGCAGGGGCTTGATTTTTACTTCTCCAGTCACTTCAGCTGCAGAGGTGAAGCAAACTTTTCTAAAAACCCAATCCTCTCTATTAGTAATATGTTCCCAGTCTCACCACGCCCTCCCTCCTTTTTCAGCATCATTTTCTCCACAGGGTGACAGGATTCCAGCTGTCGTGCCAGTTCCAAGTTGTGGTGTGCACTCTGTCACCTGTGTCATTGTAACTCTGTATCTTGCTGGCAGTGGAAGAGTGACACAAATTGTTTTCCTGCCAGATAAAAATTGTCTAGTAGATTTGATGCTCACAACCTAATATGAGGAAGAATATTATATGAGCAACAACAGTCAATCTGCTCATAATGGTATTGTGTCCCCTGGTATTGAGGGGGAAAATTGAGCCTGTGGAAGCTCAGCACCTTTCTGAGCAGTTCTGCAGACCCTGGGGCCAGGGCTTACAGCAGTGTGACCACACAGCTGCAAAGCCTGTGGGCTGATGTGAAAACTCAACCTTGGAAATAGAGAAGGAAATGGAAACTCAAGGCTGAGGTGTGTATGCTCAGCAAATGTTACAATGAAACCCTGGTAGATGAAAAAAATAGCAACCTGAGTACAGCTTGTTGCACAGAGCTGTGATTTATCTGCTTTTATTTTCAATAGTTCCCGTGGCATCATGATGTAGGATTTTATAGCCTATTAAATCATGCCTGACATTTATGGATGTAGTTTAGAGTGCATGCATTATGGAGAGTTAGTAGCCTCTCCTTGGCTGAGCAGCAGTTTCCACTTACAGGTCTTACTCCATCCTCACGTCCTTTTATACCTTGAGTTCAGATACAGCCAAATGCACTCTAAACAAAAAGATTTTGGTTAGGAATACGAAAGATAAACAATTTTTCTGTTCCTATTGGTTTTGGCCTGTCCTGATTTCAAGTGGCCAAAGTGACCCGAAGGTGGGTCTGCACCCAGAAGGGTTGACTGCAGCTTCTGCAGGCACTGCACATTCTGCCACCTCCATCCCAGCAAATAGATTGTCCTCTCCCAGGAAAGAGGCATTAATCAGCCCAGGCTGCTGATGGTGCGTGTAGGGAGTGGCGTAATTAAGACCGGAAATTTGAGCTGACCCCAATATTAGCTTGGGAAGAGGCGCTGGAGTGGGTGGACCTGTGTGCCAAGGCCTGACCTGGGTTGTTACTTAGACCGTGGTGGGATCACCAGTGCTGCCTGCCCAGCATGTGGTTCACTGCCCCTTCCCACCTCGAGGGTGGACAGCAGCTCACCAGAGCTGCCCCTGCAGCCACTGCCCAGGAAGGCAAAGGCTCCATCTTGGGTTGTACCCGTCAAGGCAGGCTGAGAGGGCACCCAGGGAGGGCAGCTGGAACAAGTCCTGTCAGCTGTAGAGAAAGGGAAGAGCAAAGCAACCGGTGAGGTTGGAAAAGGCGGTTGTGATGAGGACCAGGATTTTTGTTCAGAGGCCTCGGCAGCAATTTCAGGGGGGCAGAGAGAGGGAGAGAGTGATCAGATAGTGGCTGGATAGGCTGGACCTTAACTGGAGGGAAATTCAGCCTCCTTGGCTGTTATCCTCCCAGCCAGGGAGAATCCGCTGTGTCAGAGGACTATGGGACAGGGACCTTTGTGACCAGGAGGAAGGAAGGCTTTAGCTGCCTGTGGAAGATCCTTCCAAATGCCAGGGCCTGAACTAAGAGCAGATTGCAGTGGTCACAACTACTGCAGCAAGAGATAAAGACACGTTTCACTCTTAGATACCATCTTACAAGTGGTAATTAAGCTTTTACGACATCCATGTGAGGTAAGCAGAGGAGTCCTGCTCCTATTTTAAAGCTAAGAGGGGAGAGAGGGTGAGTGTGGTGCCGAAGGCCGATGGTGACTCAGTGGCACTGCCACCATCACCAGCCAGGAGCTCCTGTTTCCCAGCCCGGCCCAGGAATCACCGCAGCCTCCCTGCCAAAGAGAAGAAAGTGAGCTGATTTTTTCAAGTGCTTTGATGAGAGAAAGGAAGGTTAGAAATAGCCTGAGGCTGTTTCCAGAGAAAGTGTCAGGGCTGAAGGAGAATTTCGGAGGAGGGGAGCAGGAAAGGGGGAAGGTGGTGAAGGAACTGTTGATACAACCGGTTATGAAAGGAAAGGCGGTGACAAATCAGACCCCAACAATAGGAGGAAAATGGGTCAATAGATGAGGTAGATTTTCTTGAGAGAGGCCTATGGGACAGAGGAGAGGTAGCAGCAAGAGGGGAAAGAGCAGCAGTGAGGGGGGAGAAAAAAACAGTGAAAATGTGCATGGCAGTATTTTAAAGTGTCAGGAGGCAGACAAAAAAAAATGCCACCAAACATGGGGTCTTACAGTGCCTGGGCAATTATAATCACACTATTGTCTCTTCCACAGCAACTGGAGATCTGAGAGTCCTCCACAGAGCACTGTTACCTTTGTTTCACCTATGGGAGAACTGAGGCTCAGAGCAGTGAAGCCACCTGCCTATGGTCACACAGCAAGGCCAACACATTATTCTGGTTTAAACTATTACAGTAAATGCATCTGGAAATGGGAGTAAACAGACAGGGGCACACAGCTCTCAGTGGCATAGGAGAGAAAAAGAAGAGATGACTGATGTCAGCAGCCCAAGTTTATTTTTCATAGCTCTAAAATACATAATGTCACATATAATGACATTTGGAAGCTGTGAGGTTTCGACCCTCTATGCTTTAAACTACAAGCTAAGTAATATTAAGTCAGACACACCACTACATGCACAAGTACATGTGCACACTTAGCATTAGTGTGGTTTGTGCCCTTCAACAATTAATTTTCTCAGTTTTCCAACTTTCAGAAAAATTAAGGTAACCTACAACTACAACAATGGAGAGACATGTACACCAGAAGAGTTCCACAACACCAAATATTGTGATAGCAAAGATAGAACAGAATGGAATAGAATATCTCAATTGGAAAGGACCTGCAATTGCCTGGAAGTTGCATATGACAGCTATCGGGGTGGGGTCATTGTTTATGGTAGTTATGTGCCATGGCAGAGAAACTATAAGCCTGACAGCCTGTGGCTGTCGTATCAAAAGGAGCATTCTCTGAAAAAGTAGAAGCTCAGAAAATTGCCACCAGCACCAGTCTGAGCTAGCATAATGTTTTTAGGGCCTAGGAAAATGACACGTGTTTGTAAAAGTTCCTCTTAATTTAAAAATCCCCACCTTTCCTCATCTCTTCTTTCTTCTTTTCCTCACGAGAAATGCTTTTTTTTACCATCGTTTGAGGAGGATAGAGTAGTAAGGAGCTGTGCAGTGCTACCACCCTCTGGCCACTGTCAACAGCACCATCCTCCATCTGCAGGAGTGCTCTGAGCTCCATCGTCTGCCTGGCACACCTATGGGAGATAAATGCTGCTTTTCAACGCACCCAGTAAAAAGAGACAGCGATTTACACCTTCTGATGCAGCTCTACACAATGCCTGTTTGGGCTGCTTGCTTTTGCAAAGAGCTCTCGTCTGGGTGAAGGATGCAAAGGTCAAACAATTCCAGATGTGCTGGTCCTCCATGGGTCCAGCTCAGGTGGCCAGTGGGTTCATCTCCTGCCTGGTCATATGCAGATTCCAGGCAACTGCAGGTCCCTTCCCACTGAAATATTCTTATTCTTATTCTTATTC
>VZDJ01000131.1:2867406-3018656 GCA_008694505.1 Cyanoderma ruficeps
AAAAAAAAGTCCAGTAGCATCTCTAAAATTTCTCAGAAACAAGCTGCTCCTTCTTTTTCTCTCATCTACCCTCCTGTCCAAAACTAAGTGCTCATTTACTTAAAAACCAAAAAATAACAGGAAAAGACACATCTACTATGCCCACCATTTTGCTATTAAAAATATGCTTCCCAAAATTAAAACTAGCAGCTCTTGACACATAAAAACTCATTTTTCCTTTTTTTACTTCCATCCACAAGAGAGATCCTGGCTATCTGCCCAGATGAAGAGGAAGCCACAGCAAACTGTGGCATCTTACATCACACTCTTCAATGGCCAAAATTGGCATGTCAAGGCTGTGAAAAGGAACGAATTTCAACGTCAAAGGAACTTTGTACCAAGGCTGTACTTTACCTTTGCTTCCTCTCTGGACAGTAAAAGTGTGTCTTCAGGTGACAATATTTGTGCAAGTAAATCTACTGCCTCTCAGTGCCAAGTTTGGACTTTGGAGGTACTGCTGCTCAAGCCATTTTCTGATGCTGATGACATGATGCATTCAATAACAATGATAATTAATAATAATTAACAAAAACACCCCACAACCCAACCCAAACCAAACACAACAAAAAAATCCCACTCAAACCCCCCCACCTTGATCATCCAGTATTGAAAATGAAGTTCATCAGTAAAAGATTTCCCATGCTCAGCTTGTTTTCTCAGATGATGTGTGTTCCTTTTGGGAGATGGACGCTCCATTCCATTTATTATATTATATCCCTAATCAAGATAAGAGATTGGATTCTCTTACTTTGTGATTCCAAGTCTCTCACTAGCAGAGTGGTAAAAACATGCATAAGGCTGAATCCCTGTGCTTCACAGTAGGTAGATGTGTCTGCCACCAAAACCTGCAGAGAGAGCAGAGGTGAAGACAGCATGTTCTAGATGTCCCTCCTGGATACACCTTCCACAGATCCATCTCCCAAAACACAGAGAGTCCTTTCTCAAACTGTCTTACAAGTTGCAAAACCTCAAAATATTTGCAACAGAAATAGCATAGTTGTGGGGTTTTTCTTCGCCTGGTCTAGTCTCCAGAGATCCCAATTGAACAGTCTGGCCTCTATATTGTTTATTAATCCCCAAACCCTTCTAGCTGACCACCAGTCAGCAAATCCAACCAACACAAGACAGAGGAAAGGATGGGGGGGGAAAAAAAATCAAAAACTGTTATGGCTTAAAGATACCAAATCTGTAATGAGGGAAAGTGAGGAAAATCACAAGTTCAGGCTTTCTCCCTGAAAACACTTGCCACCAGCTGTCTCTATTTAAAATGCCTTGCTTGATGCCAAATGCCACATTATTTTACAAAGAAAAAAGAGAAGCTGATTGAAAAGTTGCTTCTTAGTTTGTGTAAGAGAACTCAAATCACTTAAAACTCTAGAGGTCAGTGCCGTGAATGCTTGATGAGTGACAAGACTTCCTTCAGTTTGCTTCAGAAAATGTATTTTTCTGGATATGGACATGTGCTAGGCAAGAAAGAAAAGCTTCACTCCAAATAAAAATCAGAAACTGTTTTTGATGACATTTTTCACCCCTTTTCCCAATCAGAACCAATCTCAGAATCACAGAAGTGTGCTGATGTGGTGTAATGAAGACAGACAGATCCACGTGTCTGACAGTTCTATAAAAATACAACTATCACTCGGATGCAATGAGCCACCATGGGTGAAGTGCCCAGCTGGGCAATTGTCCTTCAAATGGCAACGGGCAGCTGATAAAAGAGACAGGAACTGCTCCTCGGTCCTTTTAAATAGGCTCATGATTTTAAATGGAAGCTGTCACTTTGCCCGCTGCTGATCCTAAATTTGCCCAGTGTGACTGGAGGCATTGGCCAACCCCGGAGTGCCACACCTACAACTGTCACAGGGGCATCATCAGTGCCATCCCTACCTCCAGAGACCAGAGAGCACAAAAACCTGGGGTTTAGTGCCTTCGTGGGAGAATTTGCACCTGAGTTCCCTTCTCTGTTACAGCTTTCTCAGCAAACAAAATCAGAGTAGTGGTAAAGCAGCTGAGCATGGACAAATGAAAAATACAGCATGGGAAGTAGGTATCATAAAGAGGGAGAAAAGGTTTCTTTTTTCACTCAATTTACCACCCTCAGAGACACAAATTCAGAATGCACATAAGCTATAATAAAACCAGGTCACATGATTTGAAAGGTGAACATGATTGTATGGATCTGACGGGTGTTAATGGTGATTTTCAACCAAAAAAGGAATCCTAGAAGACAAATTGCTTGTTAAACAAGTCTAACAGCATTAATGTTTTCTAGCAGTGTTACTTTCTGGAGCCAAGTGTTGCAATATATAAAGTGTTATGCTACCCTTATTTAGGAGAAGATCCTTATGAATGTGATAATCTTTTAAGGTCTAATTTTATTGTCTAATGTGCTGCAAACCATGTTTCCTATGTATGGTTCATAATGAGATTAGTACAGTATAAATCTTTGTGCAATTTAAATAAATAGTCTCTCGAGTGTCTCCCATTTGAAATATATTATTGTTCTGTATTTGCCTAGGGGCACTGATGTTGCATCCCATAATTGTTAAGTATTTATCTGTGTCATATTACAAGGCATTTGATTTAATTTGAAACGGGAGAGTTTAATCTTTTCTTTGTTTTGACCATGATATGATTTGGTGAACTACCATTTGTTGGATTCTTCTTCCATTTGCCACAAAGCCTTTCAGTTAGGATTTCAAAAGTAGCCCATACAGAGTTGCCTTTGGCATAGTATATGGAGCAGTCACTGATTCAATACAGAGATCACTGTTGTAAAGTCAAATTTATCCAGTTAATCTTGTCTTTCCAGAGTTCAATTTAGATAATTTTCCACTCACACAATCTGAATGATTAATTTCCATATTAATATTCTTACTTTTTGTTCTGATTCCTGGATACTTCCTAAGTTTCCTAACGCTATGAATTCATGCAGTAGTGGGCCATACTTAATATGGCCAAGGAGAATTCCAGGTAGCAAAAAACAATACCAAATTCAGAGATCCTTTCCTTCTTCAAACAGGGTTTAATCCTGCTCTCACCTTTACTGATGGACACCAAGAAAAAAACATTAATTGCAATCAATAGAGCTGGATGTCCAAATCAGTTGTCCCCCTGTCACTCTGTGGCATTTAAAGGGAAAGATCTCTCTTTAATGACTAAAGTTCACCTCATCCTGTTGAGGGTGTCTGCAGTGGGTCGGGGGAACAGTGAATCATCTCTTTGTCGCCACTGACTGCAGGGGGAGTTTAGGCAATTAGCCAGTGTCATGCAAACACATATTCCAGGCTGTCCCATTTGTGCTTGCCGTGTATTTGCCTCTGCTTCATGTTGTCGTGGCAGGTCCATCCCAGTGGCAGGTCCATCCCAGCTCCAAGGCAGTGGAGGACACGGTGCTGTCTGGCTCTCACTGGTGCAGTCACAGGATCTGCTACAATAAGGCCAGTAGCTCAGCAGTGTAGAATTTATATCAGCATAAAGCCAAAGTAAGCTCCAACAACTTCATCAAACCCTATCTTTGTTGCAAATATCTTGTCCACCTCAATGGATTTCACATATTCCCTGGATAACTCCTGCACCAAGCTCCAACGGTTTGAGGCTCATTAACACCAAGGTCAGAAAACTGATATCCTGCTTGGTTCAGAGCCCCTCCCGTGAGTTAACCCTTTCACAAATCACGTAAGAGCCTCCTCACCACTTCACTATTAGACATTCTAATAGTATCATCTTGATTCCCAGCAATATTCTGCCGGTGAAAGAAAGAGGCATAAAGTTTTTTTATAGATGTCATTGCTAATATTGAATTTACTAGAAATAAGTAAGAACTGCAAAGGCATTGTCTCACATTACAGAACAAGTTCACCAGTTCAAACCCCAGCATTACCACTCTGCCTGTGCTGGAGCTGGACGAGGCGACACAGTCAAGGGAGAGGAAGAGGAAGAAGAGACCTTCCTCTTTGCATGACTCGGTCGCCTGACCTTTGGTGCAAGGCCTGGCAGAAGGGATGGTGTTTCTTTTGCTCCTTGTATGACTGGGTCTGCATGGGCCCTTTGTCACATGAATTGATGCTGAGGTTGCTTCTCATCAGCTGACCTGGTGTGGGGACATGCCACCCAGGACACGGACCAGCCAGCTGTCATCCTCCCTTGCTGCACATCCCTGCATCTGCCTCTGTTGAGGTTTTTTAGCCTTTCATGTTTTGCCTGCTAGAATCAGTAATTCTACGCCTTTATCTGCAGCTGTTATTATAATTTATATTAAAGCAAGAACCAAGTTTCTCATGCAATTACTGAGCTGTAGAATCTGAGTCTTGAAGAAAAGTAAATAATCATGGCATCTGATTGACTGAACCACAAGCCAGCAGTGCCCTGGGGGACAAGAAGACCAGTGGAACCATGGGGTGCATCAGGGAGAGCAGTGCCAGCAGGTCAGGGAGTGATCCTGCCCCTCTGCCCAGCCCTGTGAGGCACATCTGGAGAGCTGTGTCCAGCTCTGGGATCATCAGGACAGCAGGGACAGGGAGCTCCTGGAGCGGGGCCAGCAGAGGCTGCAGAGATGATTTCGGGCCTGGAGCATCTCTGGCAGGGAAAGGCTGAGGGAGCTGGGGCTGTCCAGCCTGGAGAGGAGCCCCAGCTGAGAGGGGCCCTGATCCCTGTGTGTCCCTGTGAGCAGGGAGGGCTCAGGGCAGGGCCCAGGCTCTGCTCCGTGGGGCCCAGCAATGGCACCAGAGGAACGGGCAGGAACTGAGGCCCAGGAGGTTCCACCTGGACATGAGGCAGAACTTCTTCCCTGGGCAGAGCCCTGAACAGATTGTCCAGAGAGGGTGTGGAGTCTCCTCACTGGGGATATTCCAGAACCAGCTGGACACAATCCTGTGCCCTGTGCTCTGGGATGGCCCTGTTGGAGGAGGGAGGTGGGACCAGATGACACCACTGTGGTGCCTTCCAGCCTGGCCCATCCCGGGATTCTATGAAGACTTTAGAGGGTTGGAGAGTTTTTTTATTTTCTGACTCCTCATCTAAACCAATTGCAAATTCTCTGAAGCAACACTTCTTGAGCACAGCCAGTTCATTTTGCCCTAGAGAGAAAAGGCAGGGCCAGCTGGGGCCACCACAGTGGCAAAGGAGTGGGACAGTTTAGGTGGTGAACTTACAGGAATCTGTGCCCAAATAAGATCAGATAGGCAGGGCTGAGGAGCTCCTCGGCATATGACTCCTCCTTAGCTGGAAAAGGCAGATGCTAAAGAGACTTTGCTAATTTCCCCTGCCTGGAAACCTGTAATGAACTCAGAACAGAACATCTGTTAGTTTCTCCTAAACTGGAAAGGGCTGAAAGCCAAGAGACATGTCTCGGGGCCAATTTGCTGGCCTGTCTACAGTGTAGGGGAAAGTCTAAGCCCTGGAGAAAGCCTGGTGCACTCTGTCTGTGAGCAGACAAAGCTGGCAAGTGTCACTGGGAGCCCAGGGGTGACAGCCTTTGGGACAGGAGAAAGGTTTCCTTCATTCATGCAAATGTTCATGAAGAACTCCGGTCGATCGTATCACACACACGTTCAGTACTGCAAAAGTCCACGTTTGTCCATGGATGAGATGCTAAAAAATACGCCACCTTGGCATGTGGCACAAGTCATGAGGGAGACTGCTGGATGCAAAGCCTTCCTGCCCACTGACAGGCAGAAACAACCTGCATCTGGACAGTGCCTGTCACGATGGGACACTTAGAGATGCCCAGGGCACTGCAGGTAATGGAGGTGCTGCAACCTTGTTACTGTAGGAATTTAACTGGGATTAAATCTTCCCTTTCCCAGCAAGGTTAATCATCCAGTGCTGTAGAATCCCAGGGGGGTGAGGGGTTTACATTCTCTATTCTAAGGGGAACCCCAGTTTCTCTGGCAGATACCTGTCTTTCTAAATCAAGACAACTATTGAGAAATATTTTGGAGCCTCCCATGTGTCTCGAGAAATCAATTATCTCTGCATTGCTCTGAAGTATATTGCTACTATTAATATAGTAACAGTAGCACCTCAATGCAGGTAAGGAAAAATAATCTCTATTGACTTTGTAGGTGGCTAATGCATTTGGAACAATACATTCAATTCACACACAACCTACTTATCTGATGACAGCTAAAGATACTGTGTTTGGTGAGAAAAGACAATACTTAATCATTAAGCATCATTTAGAATATGAACTATTTTTAAAATTTGTTTGGTGATAGCAAGAATTCTACTCTCCTTCCAGCTGGCTGTCCTTTAAAACAATTGATTGCAATTTTTCAGTCTTCTGTTTCAGATCTGAACTAGTCTTTCTCCACATTACTGTGTGCCCATCTAAAATCCCAGCTGGGTTCCTACATGCTGTGTGCAGTGATGTTTCAGCTGAGCCCTTGAGCAGCACAATCTGAGACAAGCAAGCCACCCTTCCAGGGGCTGTCCAGTGGGAAAGTAAGTGCATTAAAACAAAGCCTTGTGATAAGAATTCAGAAGATCTGGTTCAACTCTAGGTTAGAGTTTGAATCTGACATTAAAAAAGACACTTTCCCTACCTGAGGTGTGCCCTCAGCTGGTATAAATTGCTGTAAACTCACAGCATCAGTGCTGCTCTGCCAGCTTTACACCAACTCCTGAGCTACCCTTTTACCTCTGAATTCTCCCATGTCAAATGATGATTTTTTTGCATTTACTAGGGCACTGCTTGCTTCCTTTGTCCCCAGGTACATTTTTTCCTGTGAAGATTGTAACCTGCTTAAGGGAAGGAATTCCTTTTACTCTGTTTGTACAAGACACAGCACAACACAGAGCTGATCTTGCCTGGGGCCTCTAGCCTTTATAATACTGATTATTCTTTAATCACAATTAAATATTCTAAGCCTTTAAGAAATTAAGGGTAGCTGTCCTTTAGACTGTTTCATTTAATGGGCTGTAAGAAAACAAGTTTGTGGAGTGTCAGAAACTGAAGGACAGCAGAATGTAGGATTTGTGTTGTAGATAACTGCAAAGATGTACCCCACCAAGGAGTATTAAACAGCTTCAAGAATAACATACTGGATGCTCAAGCACACTTTAGGGCAGACAGTGTCAAAACTCACTTCAGCAAAGGGGGAACCAAGCCACAGCCCTGTTAAATGACTTACCCAAAATCATGTGCTGGTGGTCTGACTGATGCAGGATGTATCCCAGTGCTCTCCAAGTCATCAGAGCCTTTTGTGCCACTCAGTAGGAACCAATAACATTACCATGGTTTGGACATAAAATATTCAGTATCCCTGCTCACTGGAATGAATGAATTGTTCACCCATATTTTAGGAACTCTTGCTGTATTTCCATAAAAGCCTTTTGCTGCTGAGGGCAGTGTTGACATTCAGCTACCAGACCAGAGCCTTACCTAAAATCAGGATGAACTCTGGGCAGACGATCAGTGAACTAATGCAAAGGGTTTGAGTTCCATCTAGTGGTTAAAAACTCACCAGCAGATTCGTTCACTCTGGAGGAGACTGAACAAACAGTCTTTGTCTTCAACATCCTCCTGAGGACGACCAGGGGCACGGGCACTGATCTCTTCACTCCCTTGACAAGACTCAAGGGAACGGCTGGAGCTGTGTGAGGGCAGGGCCAGACCGGCTATCAGGAAAAGGTTCTTCCCCCAGAGACATGAATGGGCACTGAAAAAGGCTCTCCAAGGAATGGTCACTGCCTCAAGGCTGCCAGAGCTCCAGGGATGTTTGGACAATGCTCTCAGGCACGGGGTGGGATTGTTGGGCTGACCTGTGCAGGGCCAGGAGTTAGAATCCATGATCCTGCTAAGTCCCTTCCAACTCAGCATATTCTGTGTCTTTCAAATGGGTGGTTCCTATCCCATGCCCTCTCCCAGGGCCCCAGAAGCAGCTGGGCAGCCAGGACATATCATGGGTGTTACTATACCATCATCACCTACTTGGTCCTTTGATTTCTGCTTAGCCTTTCAGCCTTTGCCTTTCTGAGGCATTGACACCCACTGGTCTTCTGTCTACCAGCTCTCTTGAGTTTTGTTCCTACTCTTGGGGCTCAAAAGCATCACAAGAGGAGAAAACTCCATCCTGGTACCACAGCTGTGTGAGATACTTGGCCCTGAGGGTGGGAAAGGAGAATAGGATGATCCAAGTGCTTTGCAATGACAGCATGGTATGTGGTGGGTGTGAATTTAAGCAGAGAACAAGCCAGCCTTACCTATTTCTCCTGACAGTTTATTCTTCATTCAGCTTCCATCCTTTATGACTGGAAATGTTGTGGATTTTTAAAAAATAATCTAAATATTTACTTTGTGTTGGAGTTTCGCTTCATTTGTCCTTCTCTTTAAACCCTGATAATTTTCCTCTATTATTAGCTTTCTCCACAGGCTCTAAATCACAGTAATCTTTCCCAAAGAGCTGCAAGCAACTCCTGCTGATTTTCAGCATCCCACTACCTCACAGCAAGGATGATTAGTGGAAACACCGAGGGGCTCAAAAGACTCGCCGTGCTGTCTTCACTGTAGTATTAACTCTTGTGAATTCAGGCTTATGCTAAGAACTGGTAAATTTTAGGTAATGCTTGTAAAGACTACCTGGGAGAATGAGCCACTGGTAAAAATGGCTGCTGGATCTCCATCCTCAGTGGGAAGAGTTTTTACCCCACCTCTAACTGGAAGATCTTTTGTTTGTGTCTGTCGCCTCTTGTCCTTTCCTTGTGCATCTTGAGAGCCTGGATCCTTCCTCTATGTAACAATTTTCTTCCTGCGTGCTTTTCACAGCAGAATACACAGTAAGGTCTCACCTTCTGTTGTCTGTTCCAGGCTGGTCACACTGAGCTCTCCCACACACCTTCCCTGGGAATTTTCAGGCATTTTTGGATGGCACCCACCTGGACCACCACAGTGCCGTAAAGCGCTCTACCACCTCACGGCGCCACACTGCCGTAAAGCACAGCCACTACCCCGCCGTGCCCGCCACACTGCCGTAAAGCATAGCCGCCGTGTCGCTGCTCCCGTCCCGACACCGGCGCTCTTCCTCCTCCCGTTATTCCAAAGCCCCTGGAGAGGACTCTGTACACCTGGATAGAGTCCTCAGGAAAAGCCTCAAATAGAGGAACCCCTTCAAAATGACGCGCATCAGCCCCAAAATTATGGGAATCCCTCCCGAATAACGGAGACGCCACCGAACTATTAAGAACCCCCCCAAAATAATGAGGCACTCCCCCAACATAATGGAGAATCCCCCCAGAATGATAGGGGAAATTCCCAAAATTACGGGAACCCTCCCGCAAAATAAATGCGACCCCCCAAAAATTATTTAAAGCTCGCCAAAAATTACGAGGGAGCCTCCAAAATTATGGAAACCATCGCCCGAAATGCCGGGGCACCCCCAAACCCCAGCTCACTGACCAGCCCGTCGCCGTTTCCCATCGATCGTCCTCATGTTCGGGATCCTGTCGGGGGGATTTCAGGGGTGAAACAGGGGAGGCTTTGGGGTGCCCCCCTCCCAATCTGTAATAATTAAAGGGGTGGGGGATCCCTAAATGAACCCACCGGGGGGGCGGGGGCAGCGGCAGTACCGAGGTCCGCCAGCAGGCGGCAGCAGGGACGCAGAGCCCATCCATATCTCAGACTCGTCCCCAAGAGTGAGCGGGGAAAAAAGTCGGGACAGAAGGAGGAATTAGGACACAGAGGCGCTGGGAACAGAGAGGGATGGCCATGGCAGGGGATAGTGGTGGGTGCAGGAGTGTTATCATCCGGTTTAAACCCAGAAGAGCAAAGAAAACTAAGTCTCTGTGTATAAACCGGAAAGAACTTTGAAGGTTCTCTGAAATACACCCCAAAACGAGATTAAAGGCAAACGAGGTTAGATGTTGGTGACAAAAAAATTGATATGTTTCATTTAATAGTAAAAAAGGCACAGAGAAAGAGAAAAGAAAGAAAGAAATAGGAAAAAATAGGTGCATTGATGGGGGNAAGAAGTGTGCTTGGGGAGTGAGGGGACAGGCAGCGAGTGACAGGGGTTAGGTAGAAAGAAGCATATCACCCATCCAAGGGTCCCAATGATGTCTCATTTCTCCCCTCCATCTGGTATTCTTGGTGGTGAGTGTCCCCTGCTGCTGCCACACACACCAAAGAGTATAGAATTCTGTGGATTAATATAGGCTTTGGGCCAGGTGGGAATGTCCATGTTATCTCCCTTATCTCCCTTAGTTTGACACTGTCCCTTGCAAGGCTGAGGGTCTGTTGCATCATGCTGCAGTGCTCGGGTGCAGGGTCTGGGGACCCCTTTGGAGAGGGGGGGGCCCTTTGATGGGCCATGTCACCCCCTGTGCTGTGGATAATCTTCTACCTTCAGCTGGGCTCCTCTGCACAGTGGAGATGGGCGGTCACTGCCTCTGACCAGAGGTTTTCCAACACACACCCAAAGCCTTTTCCCCCCCACCCTTTGGTGTAAGGGCCTGTCGGAGCCTGGCAGCTGATAGCTCTGGGGCTGTGGTCTCCACCCTGAAGGTGTTAGGCTTGTGCTTTGTGAATGGGCCCAGGCCTGAGTTGTTTTTTTATCTTACCTTCATCAGCAAAGGGAGTAGGGCCTCTCAGAGCCCCAGTCAGGGTGTGGTGGTCTTCTCTGCACGTTTTGTAACACAGTTTTGCTATAATAGGCAAAAGTCTTTCATGAAAATGTTCAAGTCATAAACTATAATATTTCAGTCTTTGAGAATGTGGAGAGAGGGCAGAATGAACCAGCGGGGACAGGCAGCTGGACAAACAGATGGGAAAGGCCAAAAAAGAGCAGCAGGGTACAGAGCAGAGAGGAAGGAATAAAAAGTGGACACAGCAAGATGGATGGAGAGAGATGAAAAAAGGAAAAAGCAACAGACTGTGCAGCAGGAAGGGGGAATTAAAACACAGGGTTGGGAAGCCATAAGATGCAGGGAGCCTGTGGGATTCAAAGCAAGGGACAGGAAAATGGAAAAGGAGAGGCAGAGGAGGAAACAGAACCACACCATCCACAGGGCTGAGAAGGAAGAAACTGAATCACAGGGAGCAGGACAAAGCGAGTCAGAGAAATTAAAAATACTGATGGGCTACGAGATAGAGAGAAAGGAATGAAAAAACAGAGCTGGAACTGGAGCCAGGCAGAGAGAGATGGAGAAATTAAAAACAGCCAGGGGCAACAGGGCAGAGAGAGGGAGGAGAAGGAAAAAACAAGGATATGTAGCCGAACACAGAGATGGCAAAAAAATATGATAGCAATGGGGTAACAGAGAGAGAGAGTAAGGAATGAAAAGATAGGGATAAAGACCTGACACAGCACCACCTGCACAGGAAGAACAGCACCAGCTAGGGAACAAGGAATTAAAACAGGGACAGGGAGCCCGAGGTGGACAGGAGAAAGAAAGATAGGCCTCAGGGAAGGAAAGGAGGAATTAAAGATTGTGATCCAGCACCAGACTGAGAGATGAAAAAAGAAGTAATTGACAAATAGGGAGCAGGAGCTGGAAAAATGAGAGACAGAGAAAGAACACATCCCAGTACAGGACAGAGAACAAGGATTTCAAAATGAGGGGCAGGGAGCGGAGCAAAGAGAGATGGAGAAAGAAACAGACTCACTCCATGTTAAAGAGCCAAGCAGGAAAACCTTGAACAGGGACAAGCCGCCAGACAGAGAAAGAAATGAGAGAAACACAGACAAGCTCAAGGACAGAGAGGGAACAACTCCAAAATACTGTCTGGGAGCCAGAGACAGACAGCAAAGGAAGAAGAAACCAGGGACTGTAGGGCAAATACAGGGACAGGGAACCGCTCAGAGCAAGATGGATGGGAAACATATGTGGATATGAAAATTCAGAATTTTAGAAATATATAATGTACTTAAGAGGGTGAAGGGGAAACAGAAATATATAGCTTATTTAGCAAGTTTTTAAAAGTAGAAAAACAGCTTGTAATAGAAATGTAACTTGTTGGGTAGAAACAATTTGTAACAGAACATATAGTAATTTAATTTAATTTCTAGGTAAAGGCCATAACGATAAGATGTATATTGTGAAAACTCAGCAAAGCAAGACTTAGGTATTGTGAAGACCTGATAAAGCAGAACCGGTTGATTAAGAAACCAGCAAGAACCAGGCTCCCGGTTTTGGCCAGGACAACCTAACCTGGGAGTTAACCAAACCCCCACTGTGCCTGCCCAGAAGCGGAGGTCAAGCAGCCAACACCAAAGAAGAGACAGAGACATGTTTTACTTCATCAAAGACCCTCGCCCGCGACCACCGGGAGGCAACGGCACCACAGGAGACTAATTAAAATATGAAGTGCAAGGAGGCGGAGGGTGGGCGGGGAATGGGCGAGCAGGGAGGTGTGGGTTTGTGGGTTCAATGTGTGTTTAAATCTGAAACCTGCCTCCACCAGGTACGCCTAGTTGGTGGAAATATCCCCTATGCGTCCCAGCCGGAATAAAACATACCGCTTTACAATTTGTTGTAAACAGGCACTGTATATTAATCTGGGCATGAGAAATTAAAGAATTGCAGGCAGAAGGAATGTGCTGACAGAATCACCGGAGGAGAAGGTGAACTGAGGAATGTCTTCCTCAATCTACAAATGAAAGGAGGACTTCAGCTGGGTCTCCGAGGCCAAATCACCCCACCATCAGCTTCCAGACAGCTCCGACCTCCAATAGCCATCCTTCTGTCTGGCAAAGGGACCTCACTCTAAATTTCAATATGATTTACAGTTACTCCTCAGAAACCATTCTGATTCCACTCAGGAAGAAGTTTGAATCCAAAAAGAAGGATCCATGAATCTCATAATCCTGCCCCAAACAAAGGAAAACCCTGCCTGGAGGGAAATAAAAAGTATAAAAACTGGACCCTAAAAGCAGGACTTTGGAGTGAATGAAAGGGGGACTTGGCACGGGCCAGTCCTGTGCTCGCCTCCCAATTCGATCGAATTTGATCTTTGTTGTGGCTTGGATTTTTGTCTGTTTCATTGCAATTTGGTCGTTTTTTTGTTGTGTTTTTATTTCTTTTCTGTACTTCAATTTGCATTAGCGAGAAAATAAAACTGATCTTTTTTTAATTCTGATTCGGCTCACCATATTTATAACAAATTTTAATTGTAAAGCCCTTATTCTGCAACACAAGGCAGCCAAAATAAAAAAAACCCTGCAGCTCTGTATGAAAGAGGGAGGAGGAGAGCAGGGAGGGTCCTGGGACACACAAGAGGGGAGACAGAGCACAGAGGACTCATCACAGCTCTCCTTGGCACTGCTGGGAGAATTTGCCGCTCCAGGTGCATCTTTTTCCTTCTCTCCTCCCTTCCTCTCTTGTAATTCCAGCTACTGGGCTGTCGTCCACCTGAAAGAACAGGTGAGTGTCTCAGATCTCTTATGAGACTTCCCAGGCACATGGCTCCACTCTCACACTGCAGCCATCCCATGCTGTGGTCACACAGAGGGACCCACAAGGCACAGCCATACTCCAGCTGCCAGGGCAGACTCACACAGAGCTCACCGGGACGTTCCAGGTCCCATAGCTGACCTCCCCACAGTTTTGGCCCTAGAGACAAACAGGTCCCCTCACATCCTGAGCTGGTCTCTGGAGATGCACTTGCCCCCAGCTCCCAGGCCTTCACCTTTACACCAGCTGGTCCATCACATACTGTGCTCACTCCAGTCACTGACTATCCCCTTATTTTCCCCACACTTCTTCCTCCCCTAAATTTTTCATAATAATTTCATCCGTTCTCGTACGATCCAAATTGGCTTTTCCCCATCTTGGCTCGTGCTCATTTTCCTCCTCTCTGGACAGGCACATGGGAGGCATGAGGCATGTCCCTGCCCAGTCAGCCCCACAGCCCAACCCATTCCTGCAAGAGACCTGAGCAGAGTCACAGTTACAATTTAGAATGAAGAGGTGTCTCCTTCCAGCGTCTATGCTGGGGATGAGACAGTCTGAAACGATTGCAGTTATTGGGTGTGTGCAGGGGGGCAGGCATGTCAGGTGAGAAGAGAGCCCTTACCTCCCTCCAGCTGAATTTTTATCACATAGCTTAACAGTTTCCACAGAACAAAGAAGCTTCAAAAATATCTGGAAAGCCTCAGGCAAGTTGGAAACGCCGCCGATTAGCTAAGTAAGCAAACAGTACTGAACTGGTGGAGGGCTGTGTAAGAAATGGAGAGGGGGAAATAAGAAAACAGTGGTGTCAGGACATTCTGCAAAATGCTATTTGGAACAGTCTGGGGAATCCCAGGCAAGAAAAAGAGTTGGATGTGGGGCAGAGAACTGTAAGGTGAGCCGAAGTTGAGACCTGAAAGGGGCATCTCAAGAAGTAGACTGGGGGTGATGATAAGAGAAACTGAACAGGTCACGTGCCAGAAAAAAAAAAGAGGGGAAGCCGGTTTGACAGCATCACTCCCAGGGTGTTTCTGCATGCTTTAGCCATCCCCGCAGGGAAGAACTGCTGATGTGGTCAGAGCCAGCAGGGAAGCTGGGCTGCACCAACTCTTCAGAGGAGGGATAGCCTCTACTTCACATAGAGCAGGGCAGCTCCACAGGACCCAGTGCAACCACATCCTGTGTTTCAACTGCAGATACATCAGACAAGGCACATTTTTTTCAAAATCCATCTGCACCCAGTCAAGCTGCAGAAGTTGCATTTAGGTATGTGTTCATTTCACCCAGTTCCCCAGCTTTCCTTCACATTCATTCAATTTACCCAACTCTGTTCACACCGTCAAAACCCCATACTCAGAACCCTTGAGGGCTGCTGGTTTCGCCAGGTTCCATGTTGCCTATAACAAAAGGGAAGATGGGCACCAACCATCACAGCCTTTTGGTATCTCTTGTATTATTTTCCACTGGCAGTGGAAAACTGCCTTGGAAAGGTTGTGGAACCCACCACTGACTGTGGCAGCATCCTTGTGCTTCACAGTCTGGCTACTGCTGCCTCCACGCATTTCATGGAACTTCTTTGCGCTTTTTCTGTGTTTCCGCATTCTATGGTCTGCTCCCGGTTGAACCAACAGGAAATAAATGTTATTTGTGACGTGCTGTACCTTCCTGCCACGTCCAGCATGTCAGATGGAAGGATTTCCTCTGACAAGTTGTCTATGCTGCAGAATGCAGAACTTCCGGTTTGAGAAAAGCGTTTCTCGATTTTACTGCCTTAAGCTGTGGTTTTGGTTATAAAGCACAGGCCATTCTTTTAAACTTTGCTCTGCTGTTTCTTCTGGTGCTTGCACACTGCCACTTCCATTCACACATTGCTCATACTAATCAATATTTCAGTTTCAAGTCTCTGAAAGCTGATTGTGCTTACTACAGAGTCAGCTGAATACCAGAGTCAGGGCAAACAAGGAAATACTACAGCTGCAAGTGGAGAACACCAAAAACAAAGATTTACAGGGTAGCAAGAGGTTACAGCAATCCAGCCACACTGGTTTCTAACTTTAAGCAAAGGCTTGATACTTAAGACTGGAATCACTATGTAAATAACACCATTTTGGGACTCTTTCATGCAGAGATCCCTTTTGCCTCACCCAGTTGTGTTGTTTCACATAAATTGGTTCTGTTTGAAGTTGCCAAGGAAGTCAAGTATTTGGCCATTTGTATTTGCAGAACATAATAACAAACAGGATAAACCCAGAAATGTTTCTTTGTTTGCTTTTACTCAGGCCTGATCCAAAACCCTTCTTGAATTATTTAAGTGGAGAATAGAACGTGCTTGCCAAGGCTGCATTTGTAGCTTCTTTCTGCTTGCAGTGCTTCACTTTACTGCTCCATTCTGTTAATGCTGTTCCAACAAAGTATACAGCAAAGCTCCTCAGGACAGTAGTTCAGATTTCTGAGCGGATTAATTTTAGAAATGTATGTTTTCACTGGATGGAGCTGTCTGAAAAAAGAAAAGACAAATAACGATAAGCAAATTACTGTACAATTTGTGTGATTCATTATCTACTCTTTAAAGCTGGCAATATATTGCTGACTCAATGTTTGAATCATTTTCTACCTTATCAGTCAGTCCTGAAACTACCTCGAGTATGGATGTCAGTTTTATTATCCTTGACGATCTGTTGACAACCTGAGAATGCCAATATCCACACCTAGTGCACAAGCCAATCCAGAACTTCAATTTACTTCTCTCTCTATAAAGCTATGACGTGGCAAACTCCTCCTTCTACCTGTCCTTTTCTATTGCTTTTTAAAAGTCATTTCATTAGTTTGATTATCATAGGAAGGGGACAGGTATGGAGAAATACGCCCAAAGAAAAGGTTCTTATGTAGCCTTCAACAAAAAAAAAAAAAAAGAGCATACCACAGGCAGTACCACCTTGGTCTTATTCCTGGAGGTGGTTTTCTCTTTATGACCTGAACAGTGACTGTGACTTTGTAGTTCACATGCCTTTCAAAACAGGCATCAGCAACAGGCAACAAAGGCTACTCACTTTATTTTCAAGGTTAACTTCCTGATCCAGAGGGAGCAGTTGACACTGTCCCTGAAACTTGCGTTACCAAAGGGTTTCAGTGTAAAAGTTCATCTCAAATGGATTTAATCCTCAACCCTCTTCGGATTCAGTATTTGCTACCCTTCCTTTCCCATGTCACAGCCCCATCCCAGCCCTACTTCTGCACTAAGGAAGGAACCTGGCACTGCTGCTTCTGTAGTGGTTTAACCACAGCCAGCAGTCTGGCCCGGGCAGCCACTCACTCACTCCTGATACAAAAAAAGATTCATAGCCAATTTAATGTAAAGCAATTTTATTTCGCTATGAAAAGCGATCTCGGACAGCCACAGTAAAAGAGACAACTCCGATCCCGGGAATTGAGTGTTGGGTGAACGCAGAGTCAGCCTCAATGGAGCCGAACTCCTCCCGTTCACAAACTTCGTGTTCTGCTGACAGTTTTTATACGGCTTATTTCCCTTAAGGCAAAGTCTTCTGTCCACCTTTGTTCAGTTTGCATATTCATGTAACTTCTCTTCTTGCATTTGGTTCTTCAAAGCCTTTTTCTGGGCAGAGATGAGGGCTTGATTTGATTGGGAATCCGGCATTGGGATGCACAGCTCTGACTGTCTTATTGCAGATGCATATCGGGGATCAATCACTGGGTGTATTCTCCGGCCCAACCCTGGTAATGAGCCATCTCCGACCAGCCACTTCTTTTCCGTTGTAAATTTAAGTCTCTTTTCTGTTGTAAATTTAAGTCTTCCTCATGCCGCCCTGCCCTTGCCTGCCCGTGTTTCACAACCGCAGATCTGCCTCCTGCTTAGAGTTTTCTTACAGCATTGGATCTTTTAATTTCCAAGCACGAATTAATATACATGTCATATATCACACCACGTTAGTTTAAAGCACAAATTTATCTTAAACATATACCACACTCCTCACCAGTGGGACTGGGGAGAAAGTCAGAAGGGTAAAAGCTGGAAAACTCCTGGATTGAGATAAAGACTGTAATAGGGAGAGCAAAGGCTGCACACACAAGCAAAGCAAATCAAGGCATTAATTCCCTGCTTCCCAAGGGCAGGCAGGTGTTCAGCCATGCCTCGGGAAGACAAACTCCAAATGTCCCAGCCTTCCTCCTCCTGCCCCCTCCTCCCAGCCACCCACACACCCCAGGCCCCTGCCCAGCGTGGGAGTACAAGGAGTAGGAAAGACCTTGGCTCTGTGCAAGCCCTGCTCGGCAGTAATGAAAACATCTCTATTATCATTCCTGCGTTCAGGACAAATCCAAAACACAGCCCCACAGCAGCCACTGGAAGAAAATGAACCCTACCCCAGCCAAAACCAGCGCGGCTTCACAGCCCTGCCAGGACACTGCTGCAATCAGCGCTGATCAGCAGCTCACTGCTAGTCGGAAGAAAGAAAAGTAATGGCATCGGTACATAAATGCTAGAGTTATTTGTACCATTTGTGTACGTTATATGTTGTATTCTGAATTATACGCTTAATGCTCTGCACTAGATTTGTGTCAGTGTAGAGAGAGCAAAAGTTAGCAAGGTGAGGAAAGGCAGGGCGGCTGCCTCATCTCGTTTGTGTTCCAGGCCAGGTTGGATGGCACGTGGTCCAGTGGAAGGAGACTCTGCCCAGCGTATGGAGCGGAACGAGATTACCTTTAAGACCTTTCCAACCCAAACCACTCCGCGACAATAACAACGAAACCTCACAGTACTTTTCAGTCACTTCTTGCATTACCTATTTTCCGCGTGATGTTCGGCCAAGAAGGCCTCCAGCCCGGGCACATCCCGGCCCCCAAAGCGGCCGAGCCTCCCGCCCCGCCCGTGCCTTCGGTTTCGATTCCCGTTCCAGCGCTGCCGAGAGACGGCGACGAGTCCCCGCCCCGCTCCTGCTGCCCCTGTTCCCGTTCCCGCCCCGCTCCTGCCACAGTCCCGCGGACGATCCCGTCGCGGACGGAGGGGCGCGATGTGCGATCCGGCCGTGTCCTGTTTCCTCACCCAGACGCTGTGCGCCCATGGCGGGCGGCTGGGGCTGCGGGAGCTGGAGGAGACCATCGGGCTGTCGGCGTCGCAGCTGCACGACACGCTGCGGGCGGCGGGCCCCCGACGGTTCCTGGTGCTGGAGGGCGGCACGGTGGTCGTGGCCGTGACGGACGTGCGGGTCTGTGTCCTCAAGGGGTGCGACGGCTGCGAGCGGCTGCACCTCTGCAAGCTGCACCTCATGGGCAGGTGCCACCTGGGGCCCAGGTGAGCGCGGGGGCGCCCCTCCATCCCCTCACGTCCCCCAGTCCCCTCACCCTCCCCCCTCCTCACAATCCTCTCAAACCCCTCACATACCCCAAAATCCCTCACAACCCCGCTCATGCCCCTCAACCCCTCGCATCCCAAGCACCGCCGGAGGTGCTGCTCCCGCCCCGGTGCCCCGGGAGGAGCGGGCAGTAATCCCGATGGATCAGCCGCGGGGGATCCTTGCTCCGGAAGGACTCGTGTCCTGCCCCTGCTGTGTCGGTAGAAGCCGATGATTTGAAGGTTTTTTAGTTTCTTTCATTTTTGTTTGTTTGTTTGTTTAAATCTACTCATCTCCGCACCTGTCGCTCAGTCGTGTCTTCCCCCCCCCCGGCATCTGGGTGAAATAGTTTACACCTATTTCTCGGAAGAAAAAACAAAGTGCTGACATGCCCTCTGGTTTCGGTCTAGAGAGTTACAAAAGTTGAGTTTTGCTGTGAGTCCCTGCTTGGCTTATGGCCCTTACTTTGAGAGGCACTGTTTGATCAGCCGGGTACATCAGTCTCAGTTTCTGGAATGGGCAGGCCTGGCAGCCTCTCTAGCCACAGGTGGCCAAAGGTGGTGCCTAAATTAAAAAAAAACATAAGGGAAACCACAGGCAAATGCAGAAGAGCCACCCGGCTTTGCCACTACAATTACTGATGGAAGAACTTTGTAGTTGAAGCCCCCAAGCCCCAGGTCTGGTGCTGATGCAGCATTAGGAACATGCGTGATCCCACTGGGTCCTTCCTCTTCTGCCCTGACAAAATGGGTCGCTGTACACTATGATCTGGATAGCATGGAGGGGAAGAGCCATGTCTCTCTCTCATCATTAGGATGATAAGATTTTCTTATTTTTTGTTACAGTACAGACAATACAGTAAGCTCCCATGGGCTTCACTGTTGGAAATGCCTTGAAGTATGTGCAGACACTCATGACGGATGACTTTGTGTGAATTAAAATTTGCAATAAGGCAGTTCCCTTCATAATGATAAACCATTCTGTCCTCTCAATAACGCTAAGTATTTAAAATCACTTTGGTATGCGTTAAAAATGAATAAAGCAAACAGCATACCTTTCATGGGAGGGAGCTTGATTAAAATGAGAAGGCAGAAATTCTGCTGGGTGAACCACATAGTTCAGGACAGAGACTATTTTTTTTAACTGATAAGGTAAAATCTAGCCTTGCTTCCAGGTCTTGCATCCTTTTTGTTTTAGAACACCTGGAAAGAAAAATGCCTAGGCAAGTTTTTTGGGTCTTCTGTTTAGTGGAATCATTATTTAGTTAATCCTGTTTTTAACTGATGTCTGGCAAGTGACTTTTCACTGTTATTTTCTTTTTTCCTAAATGTCTTATTAAACTCAACTGTGTAGTTATCATTGTGTTTGTAGAGTGTTTCAACCTTTGACTTGGAAATACATACTTAGGTGATGTAGATGACTGTGTGACTGTCAGTGGAGTCTCAGGTTGACTGTGGAGGAACACTGGTGATGGCTCCCAGCTCAGATGCTCTGTAGCTTACCTACCTCCATTGCCATTAACTGAGTGCCTACAGCATCTAATACTCCTGGAAGGTTGTTTCTCTGGACCAAAGACAGCACTTCTGCCCTTCCTGTTTACTTGTTTACAAAGAATGTGTCCAACAGGTAGCAGGGGTCAGGGGAGAAATACCTACACAAGGGTCTGTACAGAAGGATTGGATCAGACACACCTTGAGGTGAAACTGTCATGGGGAGAGCTTCAGGAGTTAACTAGAGGCTGAAAGAGTGAAGGGATAGACTTCCTGGTAAATTAACAGGTACTTTTGGTGTTTGAGTATGTCTAATCTTAAGGCTGTATCAGATTCCGTGTTGAAGATCAGGACATGAGGAAGCCATATTTTACTGCATTTAATTAATGCACAGGCTGACTGTGTGTCTCCTCTCTGTTACTGATTTGCAATATCATTTCAAATAGATGTAAAAAATCTGCAACCTCCCTCTAATTCATACTCATCAGACTCTGGGCTTTGTGAGTGGCAGCACTGACTTAATTTCTGTAGCTTAATTGCTTCTTTAATCAAAATTCATAAATTAAACTTTCTTACCTGTTTTTTGATAAAACTTCACAGCCACTGAAGATAACAAAATGTGTTGTTTTCATCTTCGCTGTCGCTTTTGTTTTGCATGTTTCTTTCCTTGCCATCCCCAGGGCAACAAACTTTTATGTTAACAAAATGAAGGCTGTTGCAACTTCCGGCATTGTTGGGTGTACTTTAAAATTTGCTTTCCCTCCAGCTGTTTAGCTCATGTGACTTGACCGATCTTCCTGGAGGCAAAGAATGTGTGTGGTCTGGCTGCATTGGAGTTTAAAATGAGGAGGAAAGGGTCACTGCACTTGACGAGGAGTTCTGCTGTTTGGTCCATTCTCTGGCTAATTTCAGACACCATCTAAATATCCACAGAGACTCTCACCAAGCCACCTTTCTCTCATGGCTTTTCCCAAGTTGCACATTATTTGAGGTTCTTCTTTAAATCAGCTTGACTAAAGGAGTAAACTGATATTTCTGTGAATTTTGTTGCAGCTCTTGTAAGTACTCGCACGACATCATGAATGCGGAGAACAAAAGAGTTCTGAAGAAACATGATTTGTCTGGCCTCAGTGAGATTGAGCTGCAAGTCCTGCTTCTCCAAAATGATCCATTCTTCCTCCCTGATGTAAGTAGTACTGATGTCTTAGGAGAAAGTTTTTGTTCATTAGGAATGGGAGAGGGCAAGAGTGAATGTGGAGTTCTGATCTTACTGTCCAGCTGTTGAGATATGAAACAGGATTAGTTGGAATGAAGGAGGAATGGGAATGGCAATGTGGAACAACATAAAGCCAGATCTGTGAAAGGGTTGTGTACTTAATAAAAGAACCCCACGCCCACAGCAGTAAAACTGTTTAATAAATACCCAGAGACATGCATCTGGAGAAGGCCCTGTCATCTGTGATGTGCCAGGAGCAGACCTGCCCTCTGATAGCAGGAGGTGGGCAGGTAGGCTACAGCCTGTCTTGTGTGCTATTCCTGTTATCCCAACAGGATGGCCATAAAGCTGCTCAAAATAAGTAAACAAAATTGTCAGCAACTTCACCAGACATTTACAAAGGGTGAGATAAGAGAGAGTTGAAAGATCACAATAATTGTACATGCTTTCAGGGTAAAAGGTATGACCAAAACCCATTTTGTTGCTTCTTCTCTGAGATGATGGAGACCAGGAAGTGAGTGCCCCATTCCTTATATAGTCCGTGTGGGCCTGTACAAATTTTGGTGCTTGAGGGTGTAAGAGATGAGAAGAATCTGTGAGCAAATGACCAAATGACTGCAGCCAGTTTTGTGTCATATCTGTCTCTTCCAAAGTGCATGGAGTTTTTGTACGCTGACTTTCTGTGAAGGAACCTTTGCCCAGTTTGTATGCCACTCATTGATTTTGTTAAATTTGGCTGAACATTCCATTCTGGTTCAGCATGTGTGTGAATAAGGGCAACACTGTCTTCAAGGTATGGCTTTTTTAGTCAGTCATACTCTATTCTGGCTACTGCTGCTTCTGGTTAGGAAATTACCAAAGTACTGCCCTTGTCTTTTGCAGGTTTGTTGATGCAACAGTTCTATTGTTTCTTTGTCCCCTGCTGTGAAAGTGCTAGACTTTGACAAAATTGGGGGGGGGGAGGTTTGTGTAGTGTTTTAAAGTATGTTTGACTGGCAGACTGAAGGAGCATGGTGGTGATAAACAAGAATTACTAATTGTTCTCAGTAATAAGCAAATAGTAGCAACTATTCTTAGTTGGTATTACCCTCGAGTGCTTACTAGAAATCTGTTCAGCCCTCACCCCTGGCAGACATCATTAATTACCTGTAATTGAGCACTTTAATTCCTATCATGTAGTAGAATAGCAAAACCAAGAGAAAACTGTGATTGGTGTAGTCCATTCATAAACCCGAGAGCTTGAAGGTGGGATGTAAAAGCCAATTTGGCTGTTTTCTGCTTAGAAATGCTGGCTGGTTGTGTGTGTGAAGACATGGCATGTAGGAAGTTCTCAAGCAAAAGGACACTTTGGTATTCTGTCACCTGAACTGGGGTTCAGAGTGAGAAAAACACAGCACCACAACATCGGGGGTTTTCACACTTGCCTCACCTTCTCTCTGGCTCTCCTGTTTTGTTTGTTTGTTGGGGGGGGTGCTGATGTGTTTGTTTTGGTTTTTTTTTTTTGTTTGGTTTTTGTTTCTTGGAGGATGCAAGGGGACAGACAGTGTGCTTTCTTGATGTAGCTAAATAGTGGATTCCCTATTGTCATGGTTTAAGCCCAGATAAATACCATGCAGCCACTAGCTCTCTCCCACCCTGGTGGGATGAGGAGGAAAATAGGAAAAGAGGTAAAACTTGTGGGTTGAGATAAGGATGCTAAAATAATTGAAACAGAATAAAATATACTAACAATAACTGAAATGAGAAGGAGAATGAGATATTAATAAAACCCAAGGGAAACAAGTAATTCCCAGTATAGTTGCTCCCCACCCACTGACTGATGCCCAACCCATCATCCCTGAGCAGTGGTTGGTGGCTCCTGGGAGGAGGGATTTGGAGGGGACCTGTGAGAGTCCCACTGTGATATTGGGGCTCTCTGCCAGGCAGCTCTGTGTCCTCCTCAAAGCAGCTTTCTTGTTACAGGCTGCTCCAGGAGCAAAACTGTTACTGTGGTACTTAGTGGTCAATGTGAAGGAGCTTTTGGTCTTATGATTTGTTCTCTGGTCTGATTCTCTGTGTACCTCCTTTTTAGTGAATAGAGGAATAAAGAAGTGCATTGCTTTTTTCATATGTACTCTAATAATCTCAAAGCCCTCTTCTTACCATTTTATAAGCTCGAATCTTCAATGCAGGATCAGCTTTACAAATAGGAAGTGCAAATTCAGTTTCAGCTCCATGTAATGATAACTCATTTGACACAGTGTACATGTTTTTATGGAGATACTTGCTCTTTGTTGTTCATTATGCTGTAGGGTTTTTTTTAAATAGGATAACTGGAAACCACTCTGGTTTTATGCAACCGTCTTGCATCCATTTTTGGCACTCCTAAGTTTGTTGGATTGGCCTTTCTTGGAAACAAAGCATGCAGAATTTCAAAACTGAAAATGCACGAGTCAGCTTAAAATACCTGTTCCTCTGTGCAAGAAATCTGTCTAGATTAAAGAAGTCACAGTAAACACACGCCTTTTAATCACCATTTTTCTGCTGTTGAAGCTGCATGTTGGACAAAGAAAAATTCTAATGTGCTTTTCCATTTCCTATTGTATCCTCCCCGCTTTTAGACCTGCCACTTCTACAACAAAAAAGGTCATCGGTGTATGCAGCAAAACAACTGCAACAGGCTTCACATTTGTCGTCACTTTCTCATGGGGAAATGCAAGTTTCCTCAATGCATAATGTCCCATAACCTCTTGGATCGCCATGCATTGAGCGTGTTGGAAAGTGGAGGCATCGATGGGAGGATGGCTGCAAACTTCCAGGCTATCTGTGATTACAAGCACGTCGAATTCAACAGGGAACTGAAGAAGGGGTATGGTAAGTTGCAAGAAACAGTGGCTATAAATGTGATTTTGTGTTTGATAGAGGTAGAAACTGTTCTTTCCTTACCTCCCAGCTAAACCCCATCATGCTTTTGATGCTTTCAGTACACAACTATAGACCAAGAACAGCAGTTACAAGGATTAAAGAAATGAAGATAACTCCGAAAACAGAGGAATCCACGCTGCATGTGCCACCTTCAGATGGTAAATACCTAGATTATAGTACCAACCCTTTCCTTGTGGAATCAGCTTTTGTATTTCTTCTCTTGAAATATATACATATTTTTTCCCTCTCTGCTATTATGCACTTGCAAAAGTGGAGTAAGTCATGGCACAGTCATGTGGGAGGAAGAACTGGACTTTTATTGCCTAAAGTAATGCATTCAAAAGAGCATGGCTGGCAATAACTGTGTCTAGCTAGGGTTTCTAACTAATTGCACCTCTGTTGTATCAGCAGTGGAGTGCCAGTAGAAAATTACAGATCTAATGGACGTGATTCTCCACAGAGATTGGGATATTGCCACCCAGCTCAACTTCTGGCCCAGCAGTGCTGTTCATTCAGTTTTCTCCTGCAGGTCCCAGGAGCACTGCACCTGCTCAGAGCCAAGACCAGCTGCCAACAGGAGCAGGAGACAAAGATAAAGGTATGGATTGTCTCTTACTCCCAGTCTTGAGACTGGTGGTTTCATTGGGACTGGATTTCACACAGCCTGACAGCTCCCAGAGGTAGCTGAGTGCAGCTGATGTGCTGAAATCCATGGTACCAGCAGAGCAGTGTTGGAATTTCTGCCCAAGCATTGTGCAGCACTCTGTACTGTCCTGGATACATGTTTTCCTTCTTAGGAAGGTGACAATTGTATCTGTGCATGCAGTATCTTTGCTTGCCTTCTGTCTCCAGGCAATGAATATGGCTTTGCCAGTAGAGATGTCTTGATATACCTTCCAGTGAATGAATAGCAACTTGTAAATCTCTTGTTCTTCTGGGCAGAAGGACCTTGGCTTTAAAGCTTGTCGAGGTCCAGTGCCCTCTGAACAGGTTCTTCCAGATATTCCACCCATAGACAGTGTCATGTTTCCTATGAAATCACATGTGTGATGGACGTGATTCTCCACAGAGACTGGGATATTGCCAGCCAGCTCAGCATCTGTCCCAGCAGTGCTGTTCATTCAGTTTTCTCCTGCAGGTCTCAGGAGCACTGCACCTGCTCAGAGCCAAGGCCAGCTGCCAACAGGAGCAGGAGACAAAGATAAAGGTATGGATTGTTTCTTACCCCAGTCTTGAGACTGGTGGTTTCATTGGGACTGAATTTCACACAGCCTGACAGCTCCCAGAGGTAGTTGAGTGCAGCTGATGTGCTGAAATCCATGGTACCAGCAGAGCAGTGTTGGAATTCCTGCCCAAGCATTGTGCAGCACTCTGTACTGTCCTGGACACACATTTTCCTTCCTGGGAAGGTGATAGAATTTTATCTCTGCATGCAGTATCTTTCCTTGCCCTCTGTCTCTAGGCAATGAATATGGTTTTGCCAGTGGAGCTGCTATCTCGATATACCTTCCCAGTAGCACTGCACCTGCTCAGAGCCAAGACCAGTTGCCAACAGGAGTGGGAAATAAAGATGAAGGTATGGATTGTTTCCAACCCTCCAGTCTTGAGATGAGCTTATCTAAAGAGAGTTGACATCACGAAGGTGTTCTGGCTCAGTGAGCACCCCACAGCTACTTGCTCACTTCCCCCTCATTCCCAGGGGGAAGAGAACAGAAAGAATAAAGGCAAAAAAACTTGAGGGTCAAGATGGGGAGGGAAAAAAATCCCCCAAATAATAAGCAGAAGAGGAAAACCAAGCAAAAGAAGTGATAGAAAGGCGGTCACTCACTGCCTCCCACACACAGGCTGATGCCTAGGCAGTTTCCTAGCAAAAGGTAGCTAACCCTCCTAAAACTCCCTCTTCTCCCTTTTATTACTGAGCTTTATGTTATATGGTATGGAATATGGTGAGTTTGGGTCCTTTGCCTACTTTTGTCCCCTCCCAAGCTATTGTGCACCCCTAATTCTATTCACTCTGGGGGCAGGGTGAAAAACTGAGGCCTTGATGTATATCACTGTTCAGCAGAAGCTGGGGCATGAGTGTGTTAACAGCATTGTTTTGGTCAAAATTCTACAACAGCATCCTATGGGTTGCTATTAAGAAAATTACATCTTATTCCAGCCATGTCCACTACAGTGACATTTCTGGTGTAGCAGAGTGATGCAAAGTCCACTGGAAACAAAATACAGATGTTAACTTACAAAACATAGCAATGACAGTGCACAGTTCAATCACAATAATAATGGGGTTCCCATTGCAGATCTGTATAATACACTCACTGTCCCAATATATACTCACTGGGTGTCCCCAGTCCCTGGGGAAGTTGAAGCCAGCTGGAGCCTGTTGCTGTTTCCAAAATTCTTTGGTTGTTGGTTAGGTTTCATACCTCTGCGTGGGGCTGAGCCCTGTGTTCACTCCCCCCATGCTGGTCTGGCTGACTCAGAGATAAACATTTCTACCCTCAGTCAATCTGCTCAGCTGACAGTGCCATTTATGCATCCTCTGGTCCTCTTGGTGTGGAGACAAAGCTTCTTTGCAAGGACCATGGTCAGTCACACCCTGTGGTGTTCTGAGCTTCCTGACACTGCCCTTGCCCTTCCTCATTGAGGCTTTTTCCAGTGTCAGGGTTTATTGTTCAGCCACAAAGCCTTAACTTCTGTGTTGGGCTGTATGGGAGATAGTCAGATCCTGAAAGTGCTTGACTTTGCTACTGCAGTCAAATCCTTGCTGTTTCTAGTACCAAAGTACCAGAAGTACCAAATGCAGGATCTTTCTCTTGGAGCAAATATGGACTGCTGTGTTCTTTGCTGTAGGTAAAAAGGACAGTTCCTCTGTTGAAGATTCAAAGGACAACAAAAAAGATAACTGTGATGAGATCTGTTTGTTCTATGTCTGGAAATACTGCAAAAACAAGGGTAAGCTTTATGAAAAGTAATGTTGTTGAAGAGTTGTCTGCAGAGGCACTCCTGCTCAGTGGCTTGGGCTAGTGGTGACAATTGTGCCTGCTCAGTAGTTTCTTTTCTTTGCAAGCCAGTAATAAACAATTACAGACATAATCAGAGTAAAGCCAAATGGTGTACTTAAACCCTTTCTCCTCTGGATAATGCAGCCTATTTCAGCCCTTTTGATGGGGGCAGGCTTTGGGTACATTTCTGTGGCAAAGCCCTTTAAGTGTGAAGTGTTACCCTTTCTGTAGCTAGAAGATCAGGTTATGAGTTGACTTTATGCTGTCATCACTGACAGCTCACAAATATGTGCCTTTATTCCTGCTATGTCTATCCTATGTACATCAGATAATATTCTCCCATATTCTCCCTCATTAAGTCCTTTAAAAAGTGATCTGAGGTGTTAAAACATCTTAAAAAAACACAGTAGTTGTACCAGCTAAGCTGAAGATAAATCTAGTCCATTGTCTTTTTGGCCAGAACAGAGGTCTGAATATAAGTAATTGTATTTGGGAGCTGTCCCTAAAGAGTCATTTAACCCCCAGGTTTGACTCTTCCTTTATTATGAGGAGGTGCCATGACATTTTCTTTCCCTGGTCTTGTCCAGTCAGTTTCTAAAGGACTGCTACTCCTCCCACCACCTGGTCTTGACAGAAGACCCTGTATAATGTGAAAGGTGTACCTGGGTGAAACTGTGAGGGTCAGGCCCAAAGCAGCCCTACTGTGACCACCAGATGATTAAACTCAAGTAACTGTCGGAGTGTTAGTGTGCTTTATTTGCCACACTGGGCTAGAAAGTTGTAAGATGTTTGGTCCATACTTGGATGTGCAGTGTCAGAAGAAAACCCTTCAGGCCTTGGCAACCACCCCATGATTTCTAAGGGACTAAGGAGAAGAGAACCAAATATATCAGGGTGTTTATGTGATGTGTAGACTGGACTTCACAGCTGAGATACATTATTGTGTGACACCTAACATGCACTTCCTATCTGTGACACTGCTCTCCCAGCTGCCAATGTTGTGTCTCAGCAAAGGGAAGGTTCTGGTGTCTTTCAAATATATTTGACAATATATACATGTACATATATATATATATATAAAATGTATTTGTTGCTTTTCTGGGTAAGACTGCAGAAACACACCCTTTCTGTTTTCAACACTCTGTCTTCAATGCTTATACCAAAGCCCAGGAGAGAAAGCCTCAAGATGTAAAAGATGCTAGTTCTATTGTTTTTTTCTTGTCTTGCTCTCTGTGTTAATGATTGCAGAGTTCTTGACTATGTCTGATATCTTTACAGATAAATGCAAATCTGTTCATTACCATTTGCCATATAAATGGGAGATACATGATGGATTCAACTGGCATGAACTTCCCAGGATGGAGGAAATTGAAAAGGCCTATTGTGACCCAAAGATCAGCAGGTGTAGTAATGCTGGACTCCTTGCTTGGAGTATTGTGATTGAGCTCATGTAGGAAAACTTGTGTTTTCATCCTAAAGATGTCTGATTTCTCAGCTTCTGGTTACTGAGCCTCTCAGAAGCTGGGAGGCTGTAAAAATGAGAATTTTTCCTTTTAAAAAAGCAAAGTAAGAGTGATTGCATGAAAGTCCCACTCCAGTTTTATCTTCTAAAAATAACAAAACTATATCTTGCATTTAAAACTCTGTAGAAGGTAAAAAGCCAGTGGAATACAGTGTTTAAAATACTAGTATTTCAAATCATTATTCAGTTTGTTTACAGTAATGAAGTTGGGCCTTTTGACAACATTTCAGACCTGGTCCTTCTTTAGGGCTATTTCTTTTCTACTACAGCTAGTGTCTGTAATAACAATAATAGTAGTCTATTATGTGCCTAGAGACATTTTATGAAATGTCCTTTGTGTAAGCAGCCCATCTAATTTTCCTTTTTTTTTTTTTAATTTCTATTATTTCTATTTTAAGAGTTTATTTTCCTTTTAACTCCTTTCTGAAATGTCCCACTCAAAGCCACGTGGGTTGATAGGGCACCCAAGTCTGGCTGCATTAAATGGTATTCTAGTTTTGGCACATGCCTCTTAAGGCACCAGATGATTTTGATTTGCAGTTTCCTGGAGATCACAAGCAATATTCCCAAGAAAGCCATCAAAGTCTTCCTGCCTGGGAGTTAACTTTTCAAGCCTCGCAGGAGTAAGAGCCCAGGTGGCTCCAGTGATGAATGCAGTTTGCAGAACTCACAGCTGTCGTTGCTGTGATTGCATCTTCTGTAACCACAGAAAAAGAAGAAATTCATAGGCTGCAGGTGTTTTCTTGCAAGTTCAGTCACACACTTGGCACATTCTGCTTTTGCACTGAGACTGTGACCACACTTAGTTATCACTGAAGTTCCTTTTGCCACACCGTACTTGGAGCCTGACATTGTCTGTAAAGTTGGCACTGCCACGTGTGATTGAAGTGGCATTTGGTGTCTCACAGGCCAGAGTTCACTTCTGAAGCTTGGAAATGGTTTTCAGACCTGCCATGTGCTGTGGGAAATAAATACTCTTTATTTCAGATCTAATTAAGTTTGGTCACATTATATTAAAGAAAATGGAACCAGCTTAAACTGGGGATTAGAGGATAAAATATGCACTGCCAACTATAATGAACCTGAATTTGTCCTTACAGCTTGTCAAATAGGTGGATTGATTTCCAGAAAATGACCTGCTGTTCCTCCTCGATTCGACGCCTCTCTACACCATCATCAGTCACAAAACCCACATTGCTACTGACCACACAGTGGGTTTGGTACTGGAAGAATAACCAAGACAAGTGGATTGAATATGGAGAACAGGTGAGTTCACATCCTGTGCTTTGAGTCACTTCTGCAGGAATATGTGGAGCCACTCTGCATCATTTCCCCTTTTCTCAACAGGATTAATTAAGTGAATCCTTGTGCTTGAATTTTACAGCACTGGGTAAGGCAGTGAAGCTACATCTGTTCATAACAGACATGACAAAATGCTGACAGGCTGGAGGGAAGAGAGCTCCCTTTTGGAGTTGTCTGTGGCTCCTACAGAGATTTAACATATAGACACTGTCCTTAACATACATGGGAAGTAGTTCCCTCTTTTCTAAGCATTGCCCTGCTTCCTTGGAAATGGAAGGGTTGCTCTGCTCTCTTGGATCAAATGCAGTCTTTTTCCATGTATGTCTGAGTCCTCTGATGAGAAACTAATCTATCTGAAAAATGCAGGAAAAGAGATAAATATAGAATCACTCCTTCCCCCAAGGCAGATGAGTTTACCCCATATGGTTTACAGCATAGCAGCACAAATGGTAGAACCCAAAGATGATCCAGGGACTTGGAAAAGTACACAGGGAAAGGTGTTGGACAGAGCATAGTTTAAAAGACTCAGAGTAACCTCAAAGAGTACTCAACCTCAAGGAGACACCCTGAGAGGTGTCCCAGGTCCAGGAGAGGTGTCCCAGGTCCAGCTGTGCGAGCTGCTCCTTAGCAGGGAGAGCTCACAAGGAGCTCACTCAGCCTTTCCTTATCTGTGGAATGAAGTTGTTGGCTCATAGCTAAATCACAAGCAAAGTAAGAGGTAACAGTGAGACTCCTCACACCTGAAACTTCTATTTTTCCTTGGCAAATCAGTCTTGAAAGAACCACCTGCTATTCATGCATTAACCACATCATCAGTGTTTGTTTCCAAGCTCATATGCATCAATGCTCACCATGTCACCCTGTTCCTTTGTGGGTTTTCAGACAGCAGGTTGCAACTAGAAAAGTTCTTGGCCTAGGCCTTTGCTTCCTTTGGAGCCTGAACCAAACTAACTCTGGCTTGGTAAGGACTCGAGTGTCCCCATCACACCTGGGGGCAGCTCAGCCCTGTCCCCCCTGCCATGGGACTGGGCAGAGAGGGAAAAAACTCATGGGATGAGATAAAGACTAAAATATAAAGCAGAAAGTGTGTGCCCAAGCAAAGCAAAACAAGTGATTCATTCCCCACTTCCCTTGGACGGGCAGGTGCACAGCCATCCCAGGAAATCCGGGCTCCATCACAGGTCACAGTGACTTGGGAAAACAAACACCATCACTCCAAATGTCTCCCCCTTCCTTCTCCACCTGCTGTGTCTACTGGAGTGACACCTTATGGTCCAGGATGTCCCTGTGGCCAGTTGGGGTCAGCTGTCCTGGATGTTGTCCTCCCAATTCCTTGTGCCTCCCAGTCCCATCACTGGTGAGGTGGGAAAGCAGCAGGAAAGGTCTTGGCTCTGTGTGTGCCTAAACTAAATAATAACTAAAACATCCCTGTGCTATCAGCACTGTTCCAGCACAAAATCCAAAACACAGCCACTACCAGCTACTGGGAAGAAATTTAACTCTACCCCAGCCAGAACCAGCACAACTTGTTGCAGGAATTTAAATGGAATATATGTGTGTCCATCATTACTAATTATGTATTTGTGTTTATGTTACAAATATTCAGTACTCAGCCTCAGGCCACCATAGTTCTGGTTAGATTTCTTATCATCCTACTCTTAGCCTCCTCTTTCCCTCTACCCCAGCTAGTTACCCAGTTTCGTTCTGAATGTGATACTTATCATTCTTTTTTTCACTTGTCCCCACAAAGGAAGAAGGGAGTAGCACGACCTCACCATCTTCTGCTGTTATTGAGAATTTGTATCAAGCAGATCCATGTGCCATTGTACCTTTCCAGACTGACGAACATCAATATGAACTCAATTTTAAAGGTAGTCATTTTAAAGGTTCTCATCTACAGCTGTGCAGTGCTTTATAGAGTCTTGCAAAGTATCCCAACTTTTAGAAGCTGTGACTTCCTTTCCTGACACCACCAGTTTCACTTACTGGAAGTGAGGTAGTGATGGCCCAGAAGAAATTCCTTACAAAAGTAGCCTTCCCCCTTTATTCCTTGACACTCTCCAGACTCAGACCTGACCAGAAATATAAAGGTTCATAGTCTTCACATAAAGTCATAGTAAACCTTAAATAACTTAACTCTGGGAACAGTAAAAAATAGAAGTTAGGCATCTTTGTGCTGCTGTAGCAATGTGTAAAGAGCCTGAGTGGACTCAGGGAGGAGGCAAGATGGGCACAGGTTCAATCACAGAGTTACAGGAAAGACAGGAAGCTTACACAGCCTTTGTGCAGCTATTCCTCAGCAGGTAGAAATGACACTGAAGATGCAGGTTTCCTTAAAGAATGACTGATGCTGACAAGATGACCCCATCTTGTAGACTTACTAATGACTTTTTTTCCCTGCTCCTTTTTCTCCTCAAGAAATGACTCAGACAAACATTACTTTTAAAACTCGAAGACAGATCTGCAGGCGACCAAAATTTGTGTCTTCTGAAGATGTGCAGAAGATAAAGACAAGGTAAGTGCTCTTTAGGTTGTTTTTTTCATATTTTAGAAGTAATTATAAGGCAGAATGGTTGTACAAAGAACACAGGTGCTGCTGCAGAAAGTCTATCCATGGAACTGAACAACAGAAGCTGTATCACAATCTAGTTTTAGTGCATTCCCTGCTGCCTGGGGTACACATTACTCCAGGTACTTCAGCCACAGCTGTTACTTAAAAAAACAAATGCAAGAGGCCTGTGGTGGTTGAGTGGCAGCATGCAGAGCCCAGCTTGCAGACTGAGGCTCTTTCCCGGTTTCTTTGTGGTTTATTTTGTTAATTTTTAAATACAGGAATTGGCCAAATCTGAGTGTTTGGAGCAGTACTAGAATTACTAACACTTGATTTTCTGTCTCTATGCCGGCAGCCAGAGGGATTCTTCTATTCCAAATCAGACCTGTCCTAGTCACTGGGATGCATCTGCACTGCCTGACTTTGGATACAAGGTATCTTTTTCCTCTCCTTCTTGTAATTCTCATGGAAAGGCACAGTTCAGAGGTTAACTCAACCAACTGTAACTGCATAGATGCTAAAAAGGGACAGGAGTCATTTCATGGGTGGGTGTGCTAAAGATCTAGGTGATCTCCCAAGGGCTCCTGAAACAGGTGCCAAATTGCCTTGAACTTCAACTGCATTTTAGGCTTTCATCTACATACCAAAAACCCACCGAACCAAAACCTCAAAACTCCAAACAACACCAAACACAAAATTCACCAGATTCAAGACAGGAAGAGTAAGTTTGGATTGAAGATCCAGGAAAGGAAATCTCTATGTCCTCCAGTACTGTCACGTACATCACAGATCTGAGCACAGACCTTGACCTCAAGATATGGCAGAAGATCTACAACCATAAAACAAAAATAACATTGCAGTCATGTCTTCCACAAAACAACCCAACCCCTCTCAGCCCAAAGTCTATGTTCTTATTTGATCTACCGAGACCAAAATAAATGTGTGGGTGTTTTTTAGATTACTAGGTCCTGCAGTCCTTGTGGAAGAGCAGCACAGTTTGTGGAAGTACTACAGGACTATAGAAAAGAAGGCTTTTTCATGTTACACTTGCCCTTTGTGTAGTGGTTTTTTCCCTGCTTGAGGAACAGAAGCATTAAGAGGTTTTCCTTGTTGACTGTGTCACAGAATCTTGTGTGGTGCTGACCAGGTTGTGTTGGCACAGATACCCTGGGGGCAGAGGAACACCAGTGTGTGGCTGTGTCAGTGTCATGGGTGGAGTAAAGCCCTTCACTTACAAGAGAGAAGGAGTGCTATGTTGATATAAAATCACCATGTAACAAAATTTGATAGTGAAGGTGACAGTGGTTTAACAAGATTTGATGGCAAAGTACACTTGATTATTTACTGCATAGAGGATAGGGTCAGACAAAACTGTTAGAGAGACCCTCCTGTTGAGTCATGACTTTCATATAGAAAAGATTAAATAATAATGAGAGTGTGTGGGAATCTGGCAGGCAGCCCATTTGAAGATTTGCCTGTGGTATTTGGAGCTCAGTGAAAGCAACAAAGGAATATGCTCTTCCTTTGGCTTATCAGCATCTTAACTAACAAGGGTAATTTTTTCCAAAGAATGCCAAAAAGACAGGTAGCTCTGTTCTTTTGAGGTCTCTTGAGCTGTATGTACTTAATTGCTTCCTATTCTTGCTCTGAAAACTTGCCTGAATTTTAGTTGAGTACATTTGTTGGGGTGTTTCTGGAGTCACTGGGGTGAGTGTGGGAGGCTTTGGAATGCATTGCCCAGACCCATTGTATCTTTTAGTTGTACATGTGGGGATGTGTGAGTAGAAGGATTGCCTTCTTCCCCAGAGCTCAGTTTGCTTGCTGAGTTGGCACCTAAAAAAACATCTCTTGACTTGTCAACGCCTTTCACAGGAAAGGAAAAGTAACAGTGCCCATGATACCTGTTGGCACTAAAAATGAAAGCCTGGGCTTTAAGATTTTAAATCTTTCTGTGGGACCCTAAGCTTGTTTTTTTGCAGTAGGTAATATTGGGAGTGGCTGGGATTCTGCATGCTTGTGGTGACCATTGTAAGAGCTGACAGCTACAACTCGATGAACTGCCTTCTCTTCAGACATTGACAAATAATCCTGGCAAAATCTGCTGCGCTGGAAGTGATCCATTTTAAAAAGGAACCTGTGAGATAGGCAGAAAGTCATCTTGGCTTAAAATGAGATGCTGTGTTTTGGTAACATTGCTTTTTTTTTGAGTATTGCCGTGTCTTAATCTGTAAGTCATTGAGAATAGTTTGATTGAAAGAAGTGTATAAAATGCACAATGGAAATCGGTAACACTGATTTGCAAAGTTGGTGTGAATTTCTCCTGTCTTCATTTTAACAAAGTGGAAATAGTAGTTGTTAAATGTTTTAAAGGAAAAAAAAAAGAATTTATCATATCCTGAAACTTAATGCTGGGTTTAAAATTGTCTCTTTAATGTACAACTGAGAAAGTGTGCAGTAGATGTGTGATTGCCTGTCAGTCTTTGTGTGGCTGATGTGCTGCTGAATCCTGGCCACAGGCAGGCCAAGGATTGCTGCCCTGTCCCAGGCACAGGGTGAATGTGAAGAGTGTCTGTGCATTTTATAGATGTCAGTTCTGGTGGGGTCACTGCCACTAGTACCAACCCTGCTCCTTCCAAAACTCCAGTGAGGCAAAGCTCAGGGTGTGAGTCACAGAGCACTGCTCTTGTGCAGTCACACACTGCATGGTGGGAACTGCTGCCAGAGCAGTGATTCCTTCTCTGCCTTGGGAACTCTGCTCCTTGATAACAGGGTAGCAAATGTTCACACTCAGTGGGATTTTCCTTTTCAGGCCTGAAGGTGAAAAATGCTGAAGAAGTTCTGTAGTTATGCTGTATCAGCCTTCAACACACCTTCAATGGGGTGCTATGACCTTTTATTAGCACTAGAAGCAGCCTTGGGGAAATAAGGACAAACCCACAAAAACCTTCATGGAAAGGAGGACAGCTTTGTTATCTGGAGTCTGTCATATCATAAAATAATGGAAGCACCTTTCTTACAGGATTAGGGCTTGTGTAACAGGGCTGACCCTGTGTTTTAACTAGAAAGGTCACAGTTCCTCAGGAAGAGATCACAGAATCATAGAATGTGCTGAGTTGGAAGGGACCCATTGGGATCATCGAGTCCAACACCAGGCCCTGCACAGGACACACCAAGAGTCACACCATGGGCCTGAAAGATGCAGCAGAGCAAAAGCACATGGAGAATTATTCATATAATAAATATGCAGATGACACCAAGCCGAACACTGCAGGTGACACACCTGAAGGACAGGGCCATCCAAAGGGATGTGGACAAACTCAAAAAGGGTCCATGGGAATCCCATGAGGTTCAACAAGTACCAGTGCTGCACCTGGGCCACGATAACTCCTGGGGTCAATCCAGGCTGGAGATAAGCAGATGGAGCTGATGCCTTGGGAAGACTGGCCTGGAACAGAGACTGGACAGAGCTAAGAGAATAAAGTAGATATTTATTGAAAGGCCTTTAAGGATACACCTTGGGCAGGACAAGACCCTGACCAGAGCTACACCCAAGATGGTCACAAAATGGATGACCGGTGACGAGGTCTTACGCTTTTTTAAGTTTTGGTCCATTTGCATATTGGGGTTAATTGTCCAATTACAACTTCAGATTATGAAGTCCCATCCTGCTTGTTATTCTCTTCAGTCCTCTGTTGTTCATGCTTTTGGGCCTGAAAACTTGTAACCCTTGTCCTTGGTCTTCAGCAGGAAAAGGATTTGTTTTGTCTACCTACTCTGTGAGGGGAGCTAACACTTAACATGAGGCTCAGAACTGCACACCAAGGCAGCACAGAATATGAAGAACATGAAAGTTAAAACATAAAGCATCAGAGCAATCCTGGGAGGACTTAGGGGTGCTGGTGGTGAGAGCTGAACATGCCCTGCCTCTGAACCCCCCTTGTGCTGAGCTGATTATTTACAAGGGCCTGGAGTGACACGATAAAGGATTCAAACTGACCAAGGGGAGAGTTTAGGTTGGATATTAGGAAGAAATTCTTCCCTGCGAGGGTGATGAGGCTCTGGCACAGGTTACCCAGTGAAGCTGTGGCTGCCCCATCCCTGGAAGTGTCCAAGGCTAGGTTGGATGGGGCTTGGAGCAGCCTGGGCTAGTGGAAGGTGTCCTTGCCCATGGCAAGGGGTGGCACTGGATGGGCTTTAAGGTCTCTTCCAGCCCAAACCATTATGTGATTTTAAATAAAAGATGTACTGAAATACAGTGACATGATTTTCATCACCTGATGAAAATCATCACCTGGTGAGCAGCTTGGGCTGTGGTGCCACAGACTGTGCAGACAATCAGTACTTGCACATCCTGATTGTTTTGTGTTGTGCTATAAAGCTTTGGAAAATGCTCCTGTATTGAGACATTGGAAATTTCACTCACCTTTTTAAAGGCTTCTAAATAAATTCAAAGAAGTAGTTCTTCATTCTGCAGCTGACTTAATCTTTAGAATACTTCCCTGTAAGTGAGCTCCTCATTATTAAGCACTTAAATGTAGCTGTGAAACACCAGTTGTATCCTATTTTATTTTCTCTGTAAGCTCAGCCTTCTAAAACGGGGAGTTTTTGCCTGGTAGGGTAAGATGTTAGTTTCCTTGTTACCTTTTAGGATGGCCACAGCTTTCCTGCTTAAAACACTTTGGAACGTGGGATGTTGGGATCTCACTTTGTCATCTTGAGTCCCCACTTGGCTTAAATTGTGGTAAAGTGGAAAGTATTGCCAGGTGACATCAGCCTGCCAGCATCACACTTTTGCAGTTTATGGAGATAAATGTTGATTCTAGAAGATTAAAGACACGAATTACTTTGGAGAAAAGGTGGAAAATTTGTGCATGACATAAGCAAGCAGAAAAGCTCAATGTTTTAATTGTGTTTTACATTAAATTCTCTTGGGGGAAAATGAGCATTTCTTAATGGATTTTTAAACACAAAATGCATATATAAATAAATAAAAGGATAATGGCTAAATAGACTTTGTTTCCACTGGGAAAGGAAATGTGTTTGTTTAAGCAGGTATTTGGTGTCACATTTGTTTAGAAATGTAGGGGGTTTTTCTCAAGTCCATATTTAAGTGAAGCTTTCTACATTCTGACTTTGAAAAGGTAAGGCACTACAATGCCAGGGGAGTGTTTGTGTTTTGTTTGTTTCATCTTTAATAGCTGAAGATCCCATACATGTCTAGTTACAAGTGATGCTGTTATCTAACATCTTCTGTTCTTAATCAGCTTTAGATATAAAACTGACATTATCTGGAATAATCTGTCACATTTTCATTTTGCAATTTCTGTTCATTGAGATTTAAAGTCACAGGTGTAAACTCTTGGAGATGATAAACCCTTCAGCATCCTTCCTGAAGAGAGGTGAGGTGTCCTTGCAAAGCAGGAGTGACATACTGAATTACTTGGTGTTTGGTTATTCACACAGTCATGATCTAAAGCATTTAATTGCCCCTTATAAGCATAGTTTGGGGACCCTTCTGAAAGTGTATCTGCTGGAATTTTGCTTCTGTGCGTTCCAAGCTCACTGCAGCCTCATGCCTTTTGCTTTGGTTTGTATTTTATAGGCAGTGGTGATCAGCAATGCGACCTCTGAATACAATGGGATAAAGCAGCTGTTTCATCGGACTATGAAAAATTACAGGATCCTTAAAATACAGAGGATTCAGAATCCATCCCTCTGGAAGGTGTTTCAGTGGTTAGTACTTGTTTCCCTGTCCTTATGAGGAGACAGTCTCCAAGAACAGGTTGTCCTGTATGTGCGCTCTAGGAAAAAAAGGAGGTTGCCACCTGTGCCTTAACATGACTGGTATTTCATTATGAGCAGTTTCAGGAGTGAGATTGGTGTCTGAGCCTTCCACAGAATGCCATGCTCCCTGGGGAGGTTCCCTTTGCGTGGCTCCTTCGAAGAGGAGAGAGGAGCATGGAGAGTAAGACATGCAGGATGCAAAAATGGGATGGAGATACCCACAGGGATGTGGAACAGTGATTGTCTTGGGGATGGAGCAATAACTGCTTGCTGCTTACATTCTCTGTTACAAATCTTTATCCATTAGAGTATATGAAATGCTAAAAAGAGTAGTCTGCTTGGGCCTTTTTGTTCCAGTCAGATTTATTTAAGGTGCTTTTGCTGAACAAAGCCAGTATTCACTGAGAAAGAATCCTTGTGTTTTAACTTGATGATCTCAGGCAAAGCTCTTTTCTGGTTTCCAAGATCTGCATCAGTAATACTGAACTCCAGGTACTTAGGCCAAGCTGGATACTAGCAGATTAGAGCTGGGGCTCAACCATGTTCAAGTTAGTGTGATGTAAGATTAAGCTGTTGCTTAAAACAGTTGTCTAGTTTAAAACAAGGGTAAGTATTCAAGGACTGTATGGAATGGTAATGGAGTAGAAAAATACTGCTCAAACAAGTGCTTTCACCTGCAAAATGATTGAACCCAGAAAGTTACCAGCTACTGATTTCATAAAACCTTTTTGTCTAGCAAAACATAAGAGACTTCAAAACATGTAATAGTGCATAATTTTTATCCTCCTCCAATGAGGGAATTAAGCTAAGCAGGCAGAGTTTAACATTGCCATGTCCAGAGGATGATGGAGTAATCTGGGTTGGAAGAGACCTTAAAGCTCATCCAATCTGCCATGGACATCTTTCACTGTCCCAGGTTGCTCCTAGCCCTGTCCAACCTGGCCTGGAACACTTTCAGGGGTGGGGCAGCCACAGCTTCTCTGGGCACCCTGTGCCAGGCCCTCACCACCCTCACAGTAAGTTCTCAGTTTGTTGCTCTTAACTTTTTATTTACTAATTTACAAATGGAAAAGATTCTCCCCTCCCCCTGGGTCTGGTTAATTTGTAGCTGATGACTTTCTGAAGAATATCACTGTCTTGTCCACTTCAGCAGCTTCTGAAAACCTGAGAGGTATCTGGATGCTGTGGAACAATGATGGGAAATACGAATTTAAGCCTTTTGTTGTGATTTCCCTTTTGACCCTGTTCATAGCTCAGTCTGACTCTGGCCTCAACCAGTGAGGTGAGCAGTGGGCAAAGCAGGCTGTGTTTGTGTCCTGGCCCCATCTCCTCAGCAGCACTGAGCTCTCTCAGGGGCAGGAGCTGGGGCTGTGGTGCAGAGCACAAGCTGCCTCCAGCTTTGAGCCACTGTGGAAGCACAGAGCCTCCCTGGTTAGTGCTGCCTCCACTCCATTGAGAGCTTGGGTGGGAAGGGACAAGAGACCTTAATGCACAACCAGCAGGGCCCTACAGAAGGGCAAAAGGTTGGTACAGTGGCAACTGGAATAGTGTCAAATGCCTACATTCCCCGAGTAAAGCCAGAATTATCTAGAACTGCTGAGCAGTGCTGTCAGTACAGCTCATCTCATCCTTGCTCATCATGCTGCTGGTGTGTCTAGTCTTCCCAGAGGAGAGGGCAGGCTGGAAACCTCATCCAGCTGACATTTACATGGATGTTACATAGTTCTTTGAATTGTTTAAAAAACCTCTTTTTCCCTTTTCTTCCATGGCTCACAGTCTCCTCCCCTTCATTTTTTTCAGGCAAAAAGAGAAGATGAAAAGGGAAAATAAAGGAAAGGAAGTCCAGGAAAAACAACTGTTCCACGGAACTGACTTATTCTCCATGAAAACAATCTGCACTCAGAACTTTGACTGGAGAATTTGTGGAAGCCATGGAACTAACTATGGGAAGGGTATGTAGAAAGTGAGATGTCTGCTGAGACTCCCCTGATAGCAGAGCAATCGAAGTTCTGAACTCTTTAACTATAGACGGTGAAAAAAAAAATTGATATTATGATCCTTCTGAAGAGGGCCAGGATTTGTTTTGGGTTGGGGGTAAGCCTTCTTACAAGATGTCAATAGCATTAGAGCATTAGGGTTTGCTGTAGGTGGCATTTTTTGATGTCTGAGGTCATAATTTGAATTTACAAGAGAAATTAGTTTGTATGGCAGGGAGCAGAGGGGTGTGCATGCCCTCAGTGTGATGATCATGGAGATCCTCATGTTTTCTTGACTGTCCCTCTCATCATAAGACAAAGACTGTAGTGTGCCTATTGGTCTAGCTTTTAAAAAATTGCTCCTAAAATAGTAAACACTGACTGGAAATTACATAGTGCAATCCCCTGTCTTGCAAAAATTTCAGTGGTATTCTGTAAACTGAGTAGAAGAAGTCCTGAAAGTTGAGTCAGGATACCTCCTGAAAATGCAGGGGATGCTTAGATTTTGCAGCCACTGTGTAGATTGTCCTCACAACCACGTTTTCATCTCGTTTTCTAGGAAGTTACTTTGCCAGAGATGCCTGCTATGCCCATGCCTACTGTCAGGGTACATCACTGGGACACTTGATGTTCGTGGCTCGTGTGCTGGTTGGAGACTACGTTAAAGGCGACGCCGCCTACGTCCGTCCCCCAGAGAAGAGTGCTGACAAGCTGTGTCTTTATGACAGCTGTGTGGATGATGAGTTTAATCCTTCTGTCTTTGTTGTCTTTGACAAACACCAGATTTACCCAGAGTACATAATAGAGTATGAAAAGGAGAGAATAAGAGAGCAGAAAGATGCAGGGATAAGAGCGTGTGGAGAGGAGGTAGGAGTTACAGCGTATAAAGAGGAGAGAAGAAAATGTGTTATATCTTAGAGGAGCGTGGCAATTTGCATCCCTCATCTTGTTTTTTGTATTGCAGTTGTTCTCCTACTTGGCGACTTCTTTTTTACTGCTGTTTTCAGAATGTTAATCCATACATTTTGCATTGAGGAGGGCTGGCAAAGCAGATGTTACATTTGTTGTGAGTGCCTTATCTTCTTCTCTTCCTCTCTTAAATGAAGCATAGATATTTCGATAACCATAGCAGGAAAATCAGAATTGTGGGATGGAAAATTGAGTGTTATGACTGCTGTGGGCAAATAATTAATGCATCGTCTAAAAAAATATAGAGAGGATTTCTCTTTGCAAACAGTTAAAAGAAAAATTGACAGTACCATAGTTTTTAAGGAAGCTTTCAGGTTTTTAGTAGCCAGAGATTCTTTCCAGAGCAGAAAGCATCTGTTCTTGATCCTCTCATCTATCATTATTATAAACAATTCAGTGTAGGTAATAATGACTTGAGTTTGTTTTCAAAGCGCTGCTTGTTAATGCTGGTACATATTTCGAGTTAAAATGGTAAACGAAGAAAGAAAAAGCATATTTTAAATCCATGTTGTTAGTGTCTCGAGAATTTTCATCTGTACAATGGCAGATGGATCAGAAAGCTGTTGGATCAGATGCTTTATGGAAATTTGCAGTAACTTGGTGTAACCTACACAAAAGCAGAGTTCAACTGAAACTGTGAAAGCCACCACATGCGAGTAGGCAGACACCAAAATTTGGTGGTTTGGCTGCAACTAACGGCCATAAGGACACAAGGGCTGTGTCCCAACGAGCCAGGCTTTCCAGTGGATGTGGCCACGTAGCACAACAGGATAGGAGAAACTTCTTAAGGAGCATAGAGACAGTCTGTCCTGTTGGTGCATTAATTTTCGTTTTCCAGACATAGAATGGGACCGAAAGAGACCAGTGAGGTTCTCCCCAGGGCAGGGGTAGAACTGTCCTAAGGCACTGTCCACTGCTGCCACTTGTGTGGGGCAGGGTGCTGACAAGTGAGGGTCCTCTTTATGTTTTGTGGATGATCCTGGGTCAGAAACCTGTGCAGTTTCTGCTGGATGTTAGCAGGGAATGTGTGAGTGGATCAGGCTGAAGGCCCTCTGTACAAAATGCCATATTCAGGCGGTTTAGCTGTTCAGAGGCAAAATGGGAGTGAAGACAGAGGAGCAGTAATTTTTACCTTCAGATAAGCTTTACAAAAGCACCAATAGCCTCTAAGATTTTTCCATCTGTGACACAAATCTGTCGACCACTCAAAGATAGCATGTTCTTCCCAAGAGGAATGGAAAAGATAAACCGAGAAAATCTTACTAAAATGACTTAGAACTAAATGAAAACACGCGAGGAAGATTTTAACACTTTTTAAGATCTCTCTTTCTCTTGTTTGCCTGTAGAGTTCCTAAATTACTGAGCTTGCTGTATTTGCAAATAAAACTTGTTTTCAGGCACTTTGAGCGTGCAATTTGTCTTTACATAAACATGGCAAGACTAAACATGCTGAGTGAACCAGCCCCTGCCTGCATTCCCTGTCTTCCTTCAGTGTCTCTAAACCAGGGAACTGCCCATGTGGACTGCCATTGATAAGGAGAGATTAGCATGATTCAGGGAGAATATTTCTGTAAATTAACTTCCTAACTAGGAGATGTTTAATATTAAAGCAGTGGGGTAGTTTGTAATTAAACAGCTGCTCTGAGCAGTTCATGAAGTCCTAAGAAAAGGTGAAAGAATTGAGGTAGTGGCAGAACTGCTGGTTTTAAATCTCGAAACAGTGAGATATGGAGATGTTCTAAGGATGAGAATGCAGATGAGTAACTTTTAAAGAATCTGAATCAGGCCCCTCATGCCTTCGAGGCACAAGGCAGGCCTGGGTGGGGAGGGTGCAGTGAGATGGTGACAGCTTAGGGTCAGTCCACATCACCACAGGCACAGTAAGGACACAGCAGTACAGGAACTGCAGAGCTGTTCCATGATCCAACCCACCCCGGGGCAGGGATGCAGCTCTGGTGCACAAGGCTTTGGCTTTTCCATCAGAGAGGACCAGGGGTGAGAGCTGCAGCCTGCATCACTCAGCTGAAGGGGGAGGAAAGCTGGAAAATGCATATGCTGAATGCAGGAGGATGGAAAAGAAACAACGGTTCTCCCACCTTGTGGCACCTCAGCTTCTTCCTAACTGGCACCAAGGAAAGCCCCTGGGAGGCTGTGCCAGGCTTGGGCTGTGACCCTGTGTGAGCACAGAGACTGCTGCCTCCACTGCTGGATGCTTCTGGCCACTGTGATGGAAACAAAGTGGGTGCACATTGTTACACATGAAATTAGGCTGAATAACACATTTAAAAAGCTTCACATGGAAAGAAGTCATGCATTTGCTTGCTTAACAAAGATCATCTTTGAATTTATTAAGGCAAAGCAGACAAAATTCTCAATCATCCTCTATTGAAAGTAGAGCTGTCATTCATACATTGATTACACTGATTATACCCTGCATAGCCAGCCAGAGCTTTCTCAGGCTTTTGTTCCCTCATACAATTCGTCACATTCCTCCAGTAAAAAGTTACCTGTCTAAAGTCACTGCTTGAAGTGCACTTATTAAAAATAACAGTAAAAATGCAGTGTAACTTGTCCCAAGTGAGTCACCTCCCACCATGGCTGAACAGACAAGCAGTGATGATGCTGAAGAACAGCACAATCATAAATCAGGAGACCTGAAGGTAAAGAATGCAATCCCTTATGTGGTTTCATTATTATTGCTTTAAAAATAAGATACTTCTGCCTCGAGAGGATTGGGTAAAGTAAAATGTCAACAAAGTACTTTCACCTCTTGTTCCATGATGCAGGAACTCCAGGGGCAGTGCAGGGCCAGCTATGGAAGTGGATTCTTAGGTCAAAAGGAAACTGTAGGACAAGGCTGCTGTGGGACATGGGGAAAAGCCTGAGCTGGAAAGGAAGGAGGGGCAGGCCTGTGGGGCCAGGAGAGCTTGCAGATGTGGAAGCAAAGCCAGAGGTTGGCAGTTGCAGAGTGGGATTTGTATAACAGGAAGCATGAGAGTAGTTTTGGTCTGAAATATGATCTTCCCTGTCATTAGGGATTTCTGGAATACACTGCAAGACAATGTGTTAGCTCTGGGATGCTGCAGGAACCCAGAGGTACCAGAGCTCCCTCGAGGCCCGTGGCTCACATCGTGCCTGACTTGCAGCACTGAAGTTTATCCCATCACATGTGCTGGGACAGAGCTGTGTCCATCCCCTGAGCCCTCTTTTTCGTGGCAAAAAGACCTGATCTTCACCTCTCTGAAGTGTGTGCTTTTAACCCTGGTTTAAACCCCACTTTGCCAACATGCAGGGACTCTGGAGTGAGATGGCAGCAAGGCCTGACTATCCAAAAGCTCAGGGAGGCACAAAGACCCAGTCCAAGATACCCTTCAGAGATGGTACTGTTCAGCTGGAATCCAGGCTTTTCCCTTTTTTCTGAAAGATTTGAAAGTGCTGTGGGAACACCCATGTCAGAATAGTCATAATTCCTGGCTGGTTCTTGTCTGGTTTCATTCACCCAGTAATGCCAGAAAGGTCTGCTGTGCTATATTGAAAGGAAAAATTCAACCTTTTATGGGAGGGAATTTAAAAATGGAAAGAGATCCTGAAATGCAGACAGATCTGTGACTCCTGCCTGAATGGGCTGGAAGCTTGATATGAATTCAGTTCATGCCTGTATTGGCTCTGGCCCCACACCTTCTTACTCCCTTTGAATTACCTGAGCAGTTTCCTTCACATACAGGCCAAGTAACAAACTGGGCCAAAGAAGGACTGAAATCCAGGCACTGTGTATAATCAGGGTCAGAGAGAACATTCAGGAAAACATACCGGAGCAGCAGTGCCTTTGGGATGTTCCAGAAAGCTGTGCATTATCAGCACATTTTCTTCTTTCCTTGTGGAATCATCTAAGACACAACCTCCAGAAATGCAACAGCTCTTTTTTTTTTTTAAGGAAATTATTCTCAGATCTTTTAACCTTGGGTACCTCCCCAAGTTCCTTCACAGCACCCCTGCATTCCCTGCACCCAGACTTTGTGGAAAGCTCCTGGCTCTTGCAGCTGCAGGAAAGCCCTATGCCATGGAATGTACAGCTGCTGCCTTCCTGATCAGTCGCTCAGTCATTGGTGACTTTGGTCTCATCATGTCACGTTCATGCAGGAGACACCTGTGAAAGGGGGAGGAGGAGGAGTGAGGAGCAGGTGATAAACATGAACATTTCTGCCAAAGAGGCTGTGCTGAGGCAAGGCCACGTGGCAGAGCACACCTCTGACTTCCCAGCAAAGCAGATGTCAGCAGTGGCACTGACTGGAGCTGCAGCAGGTCACAGAAGCTTAGCAGTGCATAACACACATGGTCAACAGGCCACATTTGAACACAGAACCATTTGAAAATCAACTACCCTTGAACATACACAGATATCCATGCAGGCTCCAAGAGTGCACTCTGGGAATTGGAAGCTATTGTACTTTTCATCCTGGTTAAATGTTGCTACATTTAACATAAATGCTTTCACACAATTTTAGCCTAAAATTTTTTGGTTTGAATATATTTATTACTTCTTGCTTTTTGAGTCTATTCATTACCTCTTACTTTTAGCAACAATGCTACTTCCACAAATATTTATCAGGGGAAATACTCACCTTGCAAGGTTTCGTTTGGCCTTTGATTTAGAATTTAAAGCAGCATGAATCAATAACAGGCTGAAAACATCTCTCTGAAAAAAAAAAAGGTCAGCAAAATACAAACAAATAAGTAATTTATAATGTATTGCTGGTTACAGTGTCTTGGTTACCAAAACTATTAAATTCACAGGAAGGAAACGTATCAACATTAAAAATAAATAGCTAACCCTGCTAGTAAATGTTTGCAAACAGGATTCAGTCACAAGCACAGTTCAGCTTTTCACTAAGACTGAAGTGCTGTTGATGAGATAAGCACTTAATGGCAGCTACTGAAAGGGGATTAAGTCACATCAAAAAGTCTTTTCTGCATCTCCTTTACCTGAGCATCACTGCCTCCCACTTGGACTAGTTCATAACGGATTGGGTAGAGCAGGTCTACGGCTTTGTCACAATTCCCATTTTCAAACTCTACAAAAGCCTGGCACAGGGGCAGCCCCAAACTAGGAGCCAGGGAAAGCTGGTGGTCTTCACGAGGTGCTCTGTAGAATGAAAAAATGGTTAACTCCCAAAAGCCAAAGCTTAAATAGCCACATTTCAATGCCAGGCTGCCACTGCCTGCAGACAAGTTTTTATTTTCTTTTACTGCACAAAGCCTGATGTTTCAGGCACTGGACTTAGGTCATATCTTTAGGTGTGGTTATGCTACTTCCACCTTTTTGTTACTCATCCAGCAATCAGTTTTTATTCTCCTGAACATATCCACAAAAGGCACATGCCCAACCCTCTCCTACCTCTGCAATAAACAGTTTGGGCTAGGACAGTAAGAAAACTGCAGTTTCCCTTCTGCTGACCCCACCAGAACATTCTACTGCTATTTCTTTGTCTACCAGCCCTTGCACACAGCTCCCACTCATGACCTTGCAAGCCAGCTCCTTCTCAAATCCTGTTTCTTTCACTGGGCCAGCCTTCATTTTCCAGTAGGAAACACTGCCCTATGTGTTTATCATTCCTTAAACAAACTGTGGCATCCTAGAAAGATAAAAGTGCACAACAGATGTTCATCTGAAGCAGCTTGAGACAGCCAGTGGTGAAAATGATGGAACAATTCCTCGTTGACACGTTTTGTCCAGCATTTCCATGGAAAGGAGCCTGTGACACCAACCACCAGAGAGCGCAATGGGACACCCCACAGATTGCCAGCAACTTTCCACGGCTGGAAAAATGGTTGGAAAAAAAACCGGTGCAATGCCAGCTGGGAGTGATGTTGGTGCCCAGGTTGTATCACTGCTTTCTTAACACATACAAAACGCCTCGGGGGTATCGTTTATATATTACATGTTTGTGATAGACACAAATTAATCCATTAATATAGCCCCTTCAGCTCACAGCCTGCTTTCTCAAATAATGAAATTAAGCTTTATGGTATTTCAGACTACAGCTAAAAATGTACAAATGTATTATTAAGGCTGAAAGTGGGTGAAAGGAAGCACTGGGTGAAAGAATAAGTATATATATATGAATAAGAATATATGAAAGAATAAGTACATATATACACATATATATGTGTGTATATATATATATATATGAATATGGGCAGTTCTCTATACTTTACATATACTGACATACTTACACAAATAATAGAATAAATAACAAAAGATATTTGCCGCTTTCTACTTTAGTTAAATGAGACATACTTAGGTTTGCTTTGAAAGTTTTGTTAAGTATTCTTAAAAATTATATTACTCCTCAAAACTACATACAGTCAGGAAAAAATAGTAACAATTTCAGTAGTGAAATTGTCTTTTTAAAGGCAAAGGAAGCAACAGATGCTTAAATAGATGAAAAAAAGGGTGCAGTAGGGGGAAGAAATTGAATTTAAAGCATCTGTAATCAACCCCTTAAAAAAAACCCAAGGCAATTCCCAGTCATTTAATACCTAAGGGAACACAAACCCCTTATTGTTTGGATGTAATAATTAAATATTCAACTTTTTCAAACAACTTAATTTGAAAGCAAAATATTCTAGATTATTACTTTAGTAGTACCTGAAACCTGATTCCCTGTAGATAGACTTAACAACACATCAAAGAGTAGGCATTAGAGTATCACTACCAATTCATGTTCTGTTATTAACCTTTTAAATCAGAGCAGAAAAGATCCACCAGAGACAGTTGGCATATCTTGTAGAATATTCTTATTAATATACTTTACTCCTTGTCTGTAACACAGCTTAGTGTGACCCCACTAAAAGGAAACAGACAGCAACTGCTCAGGTAACTACGACCTCAAACACAAAAGATTTTGGCTCAACAAGAGGAGAAACTCCTCTAGAGGTATTCTTTACCTCTAGAGGTAAAAATAAAAATTGAAATGGGTCTCCTAGCTGGACATTGCCCTGCTTAAACCAATGTGTCCAGTGAGATGCTAAGGCAGGGTGGAGTGTGTTGGAGCTCCAGCAAGCCAGAGACATCATTGCCCTGAAGGTCATTGGGCTGTTCACTGAACCCAGTGCAGGAATTCCTTTGCTTACCTGGCAAGTTCCTGCAGAGTTGTTAAAAGCTCCTCAGTAGTTTTGTGGTCTTTGGCTCCAAGGAAAGACATCAAGAAGTGCACATCGTTGAACAGGAGAATGTGGTCCTTGGTGTGCTTCTTTGTAACCCCAAGCAGATCATTCCACCTGTCCCCAAGCTCTACACCTAAGAGTAAAACTGCTTTTGTCAATAATATTGCCACATGCAAAAGTATGACTTTGCAAGGTACTTTCAGTCACTCAGCATAAAAAGCATTCCTACTGAACTCAGGAGAACATTTCCTGATGTGACAAAATGCATGCAGCAATAATGCTCACTGCAGCCTGCCTGATCTGGGCCAAGAGTTTCTTGACTGTCAGGAGTTCACAGGCATTATTTTAGTCTGCACTGTGTGAGCTTCTGGCTTTATTATGAGGTTGCTCATAATGTCTTGGAGGTGCTGCTCACCACCGGCCATCTGTAGGAATCACAAGATAGAGTGGAGAGGATGGATTTAATAAAAACCCCAATACATCATTAGTGTTTTAGCAGAACAGTGTGAAATACTGCCTGCCCACCATGAGCCCTGCATGAACCCCAGTTATAACCACTGACTTAAAAAGGGGGAACGCCACTGAGTCTGGAGAGTACAAAAAGCCAGAAGCTCTTATGCCCATACTATTTTAATCAGGATCAAAACAGAAAAAAAGAAGATCCAACTGGAAATTTACATCCAGAAAGTGCTATGGGATTTTACAGGCTCATGGACTTGATTGCTCAGCCTCAGACCTCCAGGGACAATAGAAGTGAATTTCTCAAAGAAGAAGCATGTGACCTATGCTAGCTGGAGCTGACTGCTCTGCCACACTGGCATGGAAAATGGAAGCTCTTGGGAAGAATAAAGCTTATGGACATTATTAGGAACTTTAGATTGATGCTTTTCTCAAGATTCTTCTGAAACAATGATCAAGCTTGCTGTGTAATTACACTGAAATATTTCCCCAACATGTACAGCAGGAGAAGGGAAAAACAAAATTACAGTTATAAAAAAGAATGGCCAGAGGATATCCTACCTTCCAAATGAAGTCTGTACAGCATTGAACTGTTATCAACTACATCCAGGATGTTTCCACTTGCCAGGCACGGGGGAGCAATCTGTAATCACAAGTATATCCAGGCTGGCCAAGTGATGTGCTAGTGGAAACTTCCTCAGATTATCAAACTTATTTTCACTGTATTAAATTAATTTTATCCTCCTGTTAATTCAAAATTACTTGTTTTGTAAGAGTCCTAATTGCATCTTTCTTGAGTACAGGAATTTGCAATGACAGAAACTGATATGGCTTTACATGTGTTGTTTTTCTCCATAAATATGGAGACCTACCGTGGTATCTTATTTTTTCCAAAATTGTGCCATAAATATTACTTCAAGTGATCAATCTTAATACATGGAAATTTGCCCTGCAGCTTTCTTAATGCTTGCAGTATTTTTACAATCCTTATTAAGATGTGCTATGTTATCTAATTTGATACTGCTTATTTACAAAGGTTGTTTTGAAATCCAGACAGTTGACTTCGTACCTAACATGCAAAACCAGTTCTTTGTAAAGGTGACTTGACTTTATAGGAAAACTAATTTACATCCTTTTAAAGGTATAAGAAACATGGACAGAATGGAAATCAGTACCACTGTAGCTCTTTCAAGCACTCAAACTATGTAACACTCAAGTCCTGGGGGCGTTTTCCCCAGCACTGCTGAGAAGTTGTTTCCCTAAAAGACTGTAATAACAGATGTAAGCAATATTTATACACAATCACACACTGTGATGGGTTTCAATCTCACACAGAAGGAAGAAAGCATACATCATCATCTTGCATCATCTCAGGAAAGAAAAAAAGGCCCCTACTCACATGCTGGTCATAAATTGTCAAAGCAGCTTCATATTCCCCCTGGAAAAGCAAAGGAGGACTGCGTGGTTAACGTGCAGACACAGCAACCAGCAGTGACTGGCAGCAACCAGAGACAAACACATTAACAGACCTCTGAACAGCTCTTCAGGACTGCCTGATCAAAATAAGCCAAGGCAAAGAAGCCTCGAGGTATTCAAAGCAGAAAAACCTGGATTTAATAGGCAAAATGATCAGTATGTTGAGGTTTCATCTGAGAATAAGTACCAATACTGGCACAAGTTAAGTAAGATGAACAAACATGAGGTATTTGCCTCTCATTCTAATGTTCCTTTCAGGGATACTTTGCAAAAATCAGTCCATCCCATGGTATATGCAAAGACAGAGGAAACATCCAGTTTTAAGTAGCCTTCAAAAAGGTTATGTAGATAGAAGTGGCAAAATAAATAAACTATTGGACTCCTATTGAGAATTATGTTCCTTCTATGTTTCTCTGCCTTCTGGCCAAAGGATGCTGCTTTCTCAAGGATGCCACAATTATCTCCCTATTAAGCTGGAGCCCACGAGTGCTAAGCATTAAATCCAAGGAAATTCTGACAGGCTGGGTAAAATTTCAACCATTTTTAAAGGCTTTCAATAGTGAGAATTAGTAATAATAATTAATAGCATTGGCAACCCAATTTAGAGTTTATGGCCTCTTTTTTTATAGTCAGCAGATTTTTGGGCCATAAAATGAGTACTGAATTTGGTAAAAATTTTGTTAATTTTTGTCTCAAAATTAGAGATCTAAGTTCATCTTGCTATCAAGTAACTGTGCTAAATGTAATTAATGAAACTATTGGATCTTCAAACATGCAATAATCTCACAGCAATATTTCAACATTCTTAGAAAGACACAAACTTTTGACCAATGCAATTAAAATTCTCAAAATAACTATGCCACTTGGTAAATGTAGCATTCTGCTATTTTATAAAAACATCCCTTTAAATAGCTGATCCCCTCTTCCCTCCCAGTAAATGTTAGTTCTGTCTTTTAAAGAGCTTTAGATAACCTATCTGGACCATAAAGCACATGCATGAAAATATCTCGTACCTTTTCAATGTAGTATAAGGCCCAGTGCCAGTAATTATGACAAGCAAGCATATCACTGCTCTGGAGAAAAAAAAATAAAAATATTCACAAAATAACTTTTCAAGTTATCTAATCAGATTTCTGTTTCTTCCTTTGGCAAAACTGAATACTTCAGGAGGCACAAAAGAGACAAGAAATTTAAATCAGCTGCCTGGACACCTTCTCATTTGGTACACTTGTCCTTGCAGCTATTAGGGCAACACCTCAAACCCAAGATTTCCCCCACGTCATTTTCCAGATAAGAGTTCCACCTGGATGCCTCAGAATTCACCTTTCTTCAGCACCCTTTAAAAAAAAATAATTAATCCACATCTCTAAGAAGAGTAAGATTTGTCTCATCTAAAATGTAGGCATCTTGTCTGAAGTAACCTGGCCAGAGTAGTGGAGAGAGGAGGATAGTGGAGGCCTTATGAGGGCCATTCAGCCCAGCCATCTAGAACCTACCTCAGACAAAGAAGAATCTTTTTAACCACTTTTTAAACAAGTTTTACTACAGGCTACAGAAGCTGCCAGAGATGCCAAACACACTGGCAGCTCATCAGGTGAGATGTATTTTTGCTGGACTGCACCAATTTCGCCCTGTCCTTTCCAGCTGGCACCAGAACTTCAAATCCTCTTCCCTGGCCTGCAGTTCAAGGCAATTGCAGTTCATTTTGGTGAATGCATTAAAAATAGACAAATGCAGTTCCATAATCCTTTGGTGAAAATTAAAATACCAGAAAGGTTCACCCCTCTCCTCCCACTCTCTCCCAGTTCTTTAGTTAAACTTAACGGTGTCACAAGTGGGAAAATCATCTTTATTGTCGTACTGACAACTGTAACAACCACTTCCAGGAAGCACAAAGGTAAAGGTTCCCAATAAATGTCAGGGCCTTACAGTGCTAAGATAAACATTCTGGTAATCCTTGCTTGTTTAATATTAAATCACAAGCCAAACCTGAGCAACAGAAGCAGTTATGTGCTTGGCATGAACACTGATAATATCAAGTTGAATATCCTACCGCCATTCCAAATGTCATACAAACAAGATCATGGAATTACCTGACTAAATAAAGCAAAACCTTTTCCCTGCTGCTGAATTTGAGCTCTGAAAAAGATTAAACTGCTAGAGAGAAGTGGGCTTGCACTTGATTTTGTTTGGATGAAGAGTGTGAATCACAGAGACATGCAACTATTTTAAGAAGGAAGAGTTTAAAAAAAATCGATCCAAAAGTCACTGACTGGAGTTTTAAAGGTATCACCCAAACTGTCAATCCCCTACATCATTATTGCATTAAAACCAAGATATTAAAAGACAAAATGCTTTCTGAGAAGTGACAGGTGAGAACTAAGCAAGAGTTTTCTGTCTGCATTTCCAAGCCCAGTATCTGAATGCTTAACTTAAAAATAAAACAAGCACAAAAACAGCCTCTCTAGTCTCACTGTCCAGTCCTGCTCTTTGGGTGAGGTGGAATAGTCAGCTCAGATGACTCTAAAATATACTCTTGTGGCTTCTAGCAAAGGCAAACCTCACTTCCCTCAGCTCTGAATAAAACAGACTTAATCACTGGGTAAATGCTGTTAAACACAAAATGAAACTTAATTTACAGCAAAGGACCATGTGACAGACTAATTAACCTGCTCAATACTCTGAAAGATGGTATCAAACAGGTTGGATATACAAAGTAACTGACAGACTAGAAAGTAATTAGTATATTAGAAAATATAAAAGAGCATAATTTCTCTTTTCTTTACAATTGTTCTTAAAATTCCCTGTCCATCCAGAAGCAAACAAGTATTTTAGTGTTTTGAAACAGTTGATTTGACTGTGTCATTTTCCACCTCACCTTAGGTCCCATGATGAGATGGGACTGTCAGTGCTTACCTCAGCCTACGTAAGAAGCTTGTGAAAGGATCAGTGGTCACTTTACTTTTATAACCACACATAGATGACAAATAGGGACAGTCATGTCCCTCACAATGTGCCACTTCTTCCTGCCTCTTGCTTAAAAAGCTGCATGGAGAGTAGCAGCACCTCAAGGGAGGATCTCCTCTAATATGCAAACTCTGCATTGATTGTAACAGGTCTGCAGATAGGAAGGAATTGCAGGCAGAGGACACAAGAACTTGGCTGCAGGAATTAAAGAAAACCTAAAAGGAGCTTTTACAGAGATGCCAGAAAAATGTTTACCTTCCAGTTCTTTTCTGTTTCCTTCATGAATTTTAAGCCTTTCTCCACTTCTGCTTTCATTTCATTTACATGAGCTATAGTATGGACAGACCATGCATCTCTCTGATTTATAGCCAAAGCCTGTGAGTGAAAAACAGGAAAACACGATGAGCCTCACAAACTTGCAAATACAGACATTTATCACTGCTTATCTAGGAACAACTCTACTTTTTACTTGCTGCATGTTAAGTACATCCTTGTACCACTCCAACTAACCACAGCCCAGAAGCCTGATTTGGACAAAACAGGAAGAGAATGTTCCCTGGCTGACTTCACTTCAGGGGGATGAACACAAACCACTTTAAAATGCAGGCTTTGATGATGACTGTGAAATGACATCTATTGCACAGACATGCATCAATGAAAGAACTGCAGGTACAATATATGCCATGATAGAGTGCTTTGCAGACAACTACTTCTTTTCCAAAAAATGGCCAGCTCTGAGTATTGAGCCAATTCCTTTTCCTTGGCCCAACAACTCCTACTAGGCTTTTGGCATTTTGCAAAGTTAGTCATAAACCTAGTAAAGGTTTAAGTGTTAGGGTTTGGTCTCTATTGTCACTTCCAGCAATTTGATGTAACAGCAGTTTTGTCAAGAACACCCATTAGAGATTGTGTCTGAGATTCCTGGAGCACAGGGATAATCCTGAGGACTGGAGGAAGTCAACTATCTTCACAGAAAGCAAGCAGGATAGCTAATTCTGATCCCCAGGAACACTGTTACAGTTAATTGTTCAATAATCCAGGAACAAGCATCTAGGAAAAAAAGGGAGCAGGAAGCCAAAAGTGACTGATTGTCAAGAGCAGACTGCATCAAAGCAATCCAACATTCTTTAACAGGAGGAAGCAGCCAATTACACATGTGGGAAGCAGCAGAGGGGCTGATATATGGATTTTATAGGCGTGTCCTGACCACATCTGACAGGGCACACTCATAATCAAGTGAGGGGAATACAGTCCAGTGAAACTGCCTCGGTGGGGCAGAGATGTGAAAATAGTCACCAACAAGTCTCACAAAGCTCTGTGAGCATTTCCATGTTGAACTTTATCTCTTTGCTACTTTGACTAACAACTGGCAGAAACCAGCACCCTGTCTGAGGATTCTCAAGCCTTTTAGCACCAACAGCAGGCAGTTTACCTCATGGGCAACCTTCTCAGCATGGTCAAAGAGGTTTGTTTCCACAAGTCCAAACGAGTAGTAGCCCTTCACATAGCTAACAAAAGGGGGAAAAAGAGCACATCATCCATTTATAAGTAGGTTTAATCCAGGACTGGAAAAACATACTAGAAAGAGCATTGAACTCAAAAAAGTCCTTGCAGTGCAATTTACAAGGCTTCAAGCTCTCAGGACACAGAACTACTAAGCTAATTCTCAGAGGAAGTGAGTGACCCCGAGACACCAGCATGACAAACAATGATAAGATGCACATCAGAATGGACATTTCCATCTCTGGATGAGATGGAATCAGCAGTTACACAGAACCAGCTGCTGATCTCCATAACCGTAGCAAGATGCAGAATTAAATGGCTAGAAGTGAGACACTGCTGCCACCAAAGCTATCTGAGCATCTCAAAGGCAATCTTCGACGTTTTCCCCAGTGCCCACAAAACCACAGGAGGTTGCTTTTACATGAAGTGGCCCTTTAAAACTGGTTGTAAATCATCCCCATTAAGCCATAAAGGCCCAACATTAAGGAAAATTAGGGACGTTATGTGCACCTAATTTACTTAATGGATCAAGATGAATAGTATTTTTTTGGAAGAAATGAAGAAATTCTGCCACTGCCCTGGGTGAGGACATGATTTTACCCTGTGTGTTACACACCATGTGTTATATTTGGCAGCAGTGAGACACGGCTTACTTAAGAAAAATCCCTCAACAACAGTGTGAAGAGAGAGACACATTCTATCGGTGGTCAAGTTTGATTAACTTCTAGACTCTTGATTTTTGTCTACTTGTCTGTTTCCAAACTTGTAAGTCTGAACTTAAAAACCACGTAGTCCACCATGCACACCAGGTAAAGAGCAATTTCCACATGAAGGGTGACCCACCTGCTCAGTGGAACATCACGTGTCCAGAAAGGATAAACACGGGCAACAGAATCGCGCATCTGACGTTGATGCCCCAGGTAGAAATAAGTGTCGTGGGAAAACTTGAGGGCCAGCAGGTCAGTTGGGTGGCTCTGCAGAATCTGCTCCCATAGATCACAGGCCTTTGGAAGTTGGCTAGAAATAAAAAATTATTTCCATTGCTGAAAGAAGGCACACATGCCTGCCTCTACTGTTAGTCCTAAACTCAAACTATGCTGAAAAATAGAAAATTCAGCACCAAAAGACTGATCCTTTTCCTTGAAGGAATTCTTTAGACTTTTCTAAGATAATAATGGGATTATCTTCATTTGGCACCTTCTGAGAAATCTTATGAAAGAAATTGTGTTGGGTTACATCAAATCACTGTAACACACAAGGAAAACGAGACAAGCTTAAACCATAAATCTAAAAATCTTCCAACGGGGCTGATTAGTTCCTACAGGAACCCACCGTAATTAATGGAACTTTGTATGTACAGACACCTTCCCTCTCCTTTTGTGGGGATCAAACCCAGTGGCAGGGCTTCAGTAGCTTCCTCATTTCCTTTGCTGAGATGTGAGGCAAATCCATGCTCACCCATTTGTTTGGCAAACAATGAAAGTGAATCATCAGCCCATATGTTCTGCAGTTCATATAGATTTATCATATGGAATGAAGCAGTGAGCCTCTACAGCACATGTGACGTTCTTGTCTCCCTGTTTTACAGGGAAAATAGGTTTTGACATAGGGAGACAAGAGAGGGAGTCTGTAACTTTCCTTCTGTGCATCTGAGTCAGGACCCTGCTGCAGACAAATAATTCATTTCCTAGTTCTAAACCACACTGATGGATCTGTGGTAGCTTTAAAACATGGAGTGCTTAATGCTAGGAAGCGGTGGCAATAGAGCACTTTACCTCCTACAGTGCTGCTCACCAGCTAAACATGGCACTTAGGATGGAGAGAGAAATTCAGGGACACTGTGACATCTCACCCCCATTATTTGCTAGATGTCAGCTAACATCACACACCACTACTGCCAACTTCACTTCTGCCTGCAGTAGACAAAGGAACTGTTGACAGTCCCCTGAGCAGGGTGACAGGACTCACCCCCTGGCAAACACGTCCAACGCTGACACATGAAGCCTCTCCCGTTCTGTCAGGGCCTGGGACTGGGAAAGTGCCACCATGGCTCTCACGGCACTGTCCAGCTCCTTGTCGAGTCTCACGGTCCTTCCAGTGCCAATCAGCTCCAAGCCATTGGCAATGACATGTCCCATTGCTGCAGGGAACAGCACAGCACCAGCTGAGCTCACAGCAGAGCCTTCGGCTCCACAAAACACCAGAGGAGCCCACCATTTGCAACAAAAGTGACTTGTGGACATGGGGGTCCAGGTAGTCTCCCAAGCCTAAAGTTCTCAAAAGGTTTCATGACAGCTACTCAAGTATTATGTGAAATGAAATTAAAAAAAAAAAACACCACACAAAAGCATTCTGCCTGCTGTAGATTTTGTGGAAGTTTCACAGAATTCTATAAATTATCACCTTGCCCTTGCATAAACGAAGTCACTTAAATACCAAGACAACAGGCATTAACCCAGCACTTTCCATGCTCAAAATCAAAGGTTATACTCACTAAAGTTTGGATCTGCTGCTTTTAGCTTGGCGAGACATCCATCAATACCTCCAAGGCTCTCATTATTGGTCCAAGTTGCATACTGTAAGACAGACAGAGCAAGAGAGGGTCGAGAAATCCTCTGTGATACTGGACTTCTTTTTGCTCTCACAGACACTTAAAATTCAAAAGCAAGGCAAATGACTAAAAGACAAATGTTGCATTCAGGTAGGTTTAGTGCAGTAGAAAAGGAGAAGAACTGGGGTTTAATATCATTCAGTCACCAGCAGAACCAATTACCCTGGATTTCTATGGGTTTTTTGTCAGCTGGTTGATTTGCTGGTATCAAGCAGAATGAGCACACTGGCTGAGGTTTTCACCACAGCTGCAGCATCTGGCACAGCCCTCTGCTAAAAGGGTTTCCTGCTGCCAGCTAAAGGCTGAACTCCTGTGGTGGCCTGATTTTGAGGCTCTCCCAGCTGATAAGAAATTTAAATATCAGCCACAGTAAAGAGTGTTCCATGCAGGAGTCCCTTCAAAGCACATTTTCTTGCACTTTTCAGTCGTACCTGTGTCAGCACAGCATCGAAGAGCTTACAGGCCTCATTGCTGGTCGTGGACAGGACAAGTCCAGCATCCTGCCAGGCCTGCACAACAAACAAACAAACAAACACAAACGTGCTCCTTTTGCACCCTCATCCTCCAGGCCACACTGACAGATGTCCAAACTGATGCTGTTCTGATCTTTTCATCTTTTGTGCACTTTATAAAGAAAAGTTGGAAGGAGAGCGTGAGGCAGAAACAAACCTGTTCAGGTGTGGTTACACTCAAGACTCAATTAGTTGGAGCTAATAGATTAAGTAGCCAACAATTACCAAGTGTAACAGAAGATCTCCACAGGTTGCCCAGCTCATAACGACAGGGCCATTCTGAATTCATTACAGCTCTTGGAGAGCTCCTCTGCTACAGGAACACCTCGTGTGAAGTAGAGACATGGTAAAATAAAAACCTGCTGTCCTATCATCTATAAATCTGTAATCTTCTATAAACAATTATGTTCTTCTGAATCAACTTGCAGACCAAACAGCCTGGCAGAGCAAATCCACTCAGTCTCTGGAGTTAATCAACTGAAAATTTGGATCACATATTTATACAAAAACCTGACAACAATAAGAACATGGGAAATGGATAAAGCTAAAAAGAAAACCACAACTGGGCTGCCATAATTTCTAGTAACATAACATGACTGAGGCACAACATCTCCTGGCTGGCTGCTGGCAAAGAAGCAGAGTTCATTTGAGAAGCTGTCCCAATCACTCCAGCATTACTTCAATGCAGTACACAGAACATAAAGAATAGACATATATTATAAAAACAGACTTGGGGCATGCTAATTCAGACTTCTCCTAATGGGGGCTTAGTCCTTCCTGATGCTGGAAGAATTCAGCTCTTCTCATTTTACATTTTAAAGCATTTCCTAGCTATAATAATCTGCCAAAATTTTTAAGTAACCAGGCAAAGATAACTTTGTCAATATATCCTAAATCTTTCCCACTATGATTGGATTGAAGGTTCACATTCCAACAGCTAAAGCAATTGAGTCTTCAAATTACATGCCTGAAAGACTAGACCTGAATCTAAAATGACACATTAACGTTACAACTCATACTATATCCACGATACTGAAATTGGCCAGAATAAACTTCCTAACCCAGTTTGATGCACTAGAAAGCAGGTATTTGTTTATCTGCACAGGACACACCCTCCTTGTTCTGCTGAGTGTGGTGAGACTTTGCAACGAGGTCTATATCCATCACAATCATACATTTTCGTTGATACTTATCTAATTGCTTCTCATCTAATACACAGAAGTAATTCCTAGAGCGAATTTGCATGCATCTGCCTCCTATTGGAAGCTCTTTTATGGTCCTGGAGAGTCATAAAAAGGGGTCTGTTCTGGTGGTCCTATTCACTGAGTGCTTCAATATTAAAGGCAACCTTTCCTTGAACTTTTCCTTTGGGCATGTGCTGTTGTTTCTGTGTTACATGACTTGCCAAAAAAATACTGTAGTCCTTCTTATCTGTTTCTCCACTTACAGGCTATCTTCCATGGTGCCCTGCAAACTAGGCCAGGAGCCACCCTCAGCATCAGTCATCAAAAACAAGCTTTGTTTGGAGCAGCTTCTCTGCCTGTTTTACTGCTTTACACAACAGCTTGAGGTGCTTTCCAAGCAGAAAATGATGTCCCATTCTGAGGGGACTTGATCCTGATTCACAAGAATGGAAAAGTCTGTGTGTGAGCAGCAGAACAAACCAGCAGAACAAGGGTTAGTGGAAAATGGGCCGGCATCCATCATTAAGGACACTGCTGATATAACTGGGGTATGTGTACTATTTCCAGCCACTCTGGAAAGTCTCTGTCCTGCTATGGCTGCAGCCCACCTGACTCACTCCTCACTGCAAAACTCCCACTTTGGCAGCAGGGGAATGGCAGCAAGACTGTGTCACAGCAGGGATGTCACTACTCTGGCAATACTCTGTGCCACTACAACCACATCAGGACAACGGGCTACAGGGAAAACTACCCCAGAGTAGCTCCTGGCTCCTAAGAGATATAAAAGATGTGCTCCAAACCCAATCTGTCATTGCCAACTGAGAACTAAAAAACTACCGGGACCACAGAAAATGCATCACCCTTTGTCCTCTAGGACGTACAAAAGGGGTCCTGCCCAGACTAGTTGGGACATTCAGGTCCTGGGGCTTGTCTCTAGTGAGGTAACAGACTGTGACAGAAGAAATCCAGGAGGGAGTGTGAGTGGGGAAAAATCAGCCTCAAGAGTCTGTAAGGCAATTATCAGTTCCCCTTTCCACAGAGGCTGCCTTTGGGCTCTCTTACATGGATCTCCCACAACCCTCTCTCTAACTCCAGGAGAGAGTCTTCTCTGTGATGCCTCTTGTATGAGGGAGTCATGGCCTTTGCTCTTCTCGCTGCTTCTTGGAGAGACCAAAGCCTTGCCCTTTCCCCTGCTCTAAGATTAGAGTTCAGTCATGAGATCTGGTGACTGTTTATTTGTATTTTTTTCTCTGCTAGAACCTTAGCTGGCTCTGAGAATTGTGCTCTCTGTGGGCTGCAATTGGCACCTCTTGAATTCCTTGCGTGACAGATTCCCAGAGCTCTGTCAATCACACACCTGTCACACAATGTTCAAGACTTTGTTTTAATCCGTCACTGCCCTAATTAACCAAAACACAGCCATAAAAGGAGTTTATCAGAAAGACAGCAAGCAAATGACTTTTATCAGGAAGCAGGTCCTGTAGAGCACAGCCTTTGACCCGAGGCTGATTTAATCGAAGGCCTGACCCACTTCTGAGGCCCACGGAAAGGGCAGGTGGGTGCCGTGCGACCCCTGCGCTGGGAACAAGACCCAGAGATGCTCAGACATGGGTCTGCTTTCCCGGCAGAAGGGATGGGTGCAGCGACCCTTCCCCTTTTCCAGATCCCAACAGCAGCTTCCCTCCTCCGAAAGCCACCCGAGTGTATGAGGGTGAGCTCCAGACCGCCTCGGCTCCCCGCCCGCCACAGCCCAAAGCCCGTCGGCAGACCCCGGGACCCCCACGGAGGCCACCCAGCACCGCGCCGCGCCGGCTCAGCGCCTCAGCGGTGCCCTCCCCTCACAGCCCCTCAGCTCTGCCCTCGCCTTGCAGCCCTTCATCCTGCCGTCCTCCCGCAGCCAGCAGCCCCGCCGGCCCGTCACGCAGTCGGCCCCTGGCAGCCCTGCCCTCACCTTGCAGTCCCTCAGCGCAGCCATGGTCCGGCCGCAGTCTCACCGCGCCGCGGCTCCAACGCCGGCTGGGGCGGGGCCGCGCCCGGCGCGAGCGGCGGGCGGTGGGTGCCGGGTGCGCGCGGAGACCGCGCGCCGCCGCTCAGGGACGGCCGCGGGAGTTCCGTGGCGATTATTGGCCCGCGAATTTTTGTTCTTTCTTCCGGACCGACCTCCAGGCGGCGGCGTCCGAAGTTAAATAGTGTTCTCACTAGCTACCCTCCCGAGGAGGCTGCGGTCGCACCCGTTGGGCCACCCCAACGAGCAGCGCCCGGCAGGCCGCGCGTCCTCCGCCCCGTCCCCTCCGGCCGCGATGGCCGCACTCCTCCTCCTCCTCCTGCAGCTGCTCGCCTGCTGCCGCCGGGGCTCGGCCGCGTCCCCTGTACGTCTCCAGCCGTCACCCCTGCGGGTCAGCTGCCCGGGCCCTCACGGCCAAGTCTTCCAGCGGCGGGACAACGAGCACAGGGTGTCGTGCCTGTGGAACAGCACCGTAACCCTGCATTACCGGCCCGCCCCAGGAGTAGGGCCGGAGGTAGAGGGGGAGGAGGCGCAGTCACCATCCCCACCTTGCTGCCTCTGGTACCTGAACTCAGCCTCTGTGAGGAACGTCTCAGGCTGGACAGGCCAGGTGGTGCTTCAGACAGGTCAAGCTCCCTCACCCGGGGCCTCCAGCCTTGTTACAGTGCAGTGCTCCTCTGCCTCCTGCGCTGCCCCCGAGTGCTTTCACCGCAACGTGAGCGTCGAGATCTCGGGGCAGGACATGCGGCTGTTCGTGCTGTGGCCGCAGACACACGTTGTCCACGTGTGGCAGCTGGTGGAGCTGGGCTGGTGTGCGCGCCTCAAGAGCGCCGGCTGGCAGTACCGCTTCAGCAGCCGGGGAGCTGTCCCCTCGACCCTTCTCTTTCCAAGCAGGGAGCACCAGGACACACCATCACCTGCTGTCTACCCAACAGTTGAGTTGCAACAGACCTGTGCCACCTACTACAGCTACCGCTTGACTGTGCGCTACAGGCACCCCGGGATCCACGTTGCTTTGGTCAGTATTGTGCAGATGCCTCACATAAGCCTCAACCTTTCTTTCAAGGTGGAGCCTGACTTGGTGCATGTCCTCAGTATCAGCTCCAAGCTCCTTAGTGTTCCTCAGCAGCCCCTCAGCTTATCCTGGTGGCTTCAGCCCCTTACCCTGAGTACACTTGCCTACAGACTAGTGGACACTCAGGCTGTAGGAGGTTGGCTCCGCTCCTACAGTTCATTCACGCTGTCAAGCAACTTCTGTGCCGTTTCTACACCTCAGAGCCTGGATGAGATAGCGGTGGCCAGCATTTACTTCCATGTTGATGGAAAGAGATTTGAGGAATTGGTGGGGGAACTGCACCTGCTCAATGGTACCCTGAACTTAACTGCTGGCAAAGAGACTCCCATCCATGTCAACCTTTGTCCAGAGAAGACCAACAGCAGCACTTACATTTTCAGGTACAACCAGGGAACATTTTACACATCTAAAGACAACAACAGCATTTTTTCCACAGATCATTCTAACACACGCACTGTGTTCTACCAATACAAGGAGCTCTCCTACTTACTCACCATAGAGTTTCTGGCCTTAGAGTGGTACAAGTTCAAAATGTACTTTTATATGAACCAGAAGACGGTTTTGATTAGGCCACTGGCAGAAAGAGACCTTGACGTCCACGTTTTCAGCAGTGGCCGTCCTTCTTTGCTACAGAACTTCAGTTATTTAGTGTGGTTTATCCCTGCACAACATCCGATGCTACAGTGCGAGTGGACCTTCCATCTACAGCTTTTTGGCACAAAAAAAGACCACATTGTCCAGAGTAGCACATACACGTACAACGACCACGTAAAAAATGCCACGCGTTTTGTCCGTCGCTCTGCTTTACCCTTTGATGCAAAGAAATACACAGGGTTTGTGGCAAAAGTGAACTGCACCAGCAATGCACCTACACCAGCTCTTTTAAGCATCAGGGTCAATAACTATACTGCAAAAACCATAGAAGCACCAGTGGTTTGTGAGAAAAAGGAATGTAGGATATTGAAGTGTTGGATTCAGAGACCTGATCACAAAGCCATGGTCTTGTACAAGAAAAAGGCATCATCTTTTTACCTCTTTGTCAAGTTGAACGTAGACTGCCACGTTGGCATATCTATCAAGCCTTTATGGAGTGTCTATCCTGCTAAGGACACAAAAACTGAGCCGGACTGGTCAAAGCCAGTAGACACTTCTGGAATGTTTGGGGTAAAAATGATACATTTAACTGTTCCCAGTAATTATTTGGATTACGGGTTGTATCTGTTTTATGTCAATGTTGAAGTAGTCCCAATTAGGACCTCAATAGTCCTCAAGGCCTATGATATGATTTATGTTCAGATTGAGAGAGCTGATCTATTGGCAAATATTTCAGGAGGCTCGGTCCGCACAGTGGGTTTTTCTGAGAGCTGGACTCTTGATGGCTCTGAATCCTCTGATCCTGATTCACAGGAAGGATCACTGATATTTACTTGGTATTGCACTAAAGACTCGGCAGACTATCGAACCATGAAATTCAAAGTGAAAAACAAATGCCATCCATTCCAGAAGGATTTGAGATGGATAACACCCTCAGGTCCCATTCAAAAAATACCAGCAGAATCCCTCCCAGGAAACACCTTATACTACTTTCGCCTGGTGATTGAAAAGGGCAGAAGGAAGGCTTATGCTGATCAAACTGTAGAGGTGGATCCTGGCCCTCCACTCATGCTGCGTGTGAAATGCATTGAAAACTGTGGTGACACTTTAATTCCAACAGAGAGATTTTCTCTATCTGGAAAATGCTCAAACTGTAAACCAAGCAACAAGCCACTATATTACTGGACCCTTTTTTCAGACACCTCTAAAGAAATTCATTTTGATTGGGATTCCAAAACATCAACGGGGAGGAATGGGGCTTACATGTCTATACATGCTCTGACTTTCATAAAGCCTATATATCGATACTATATACTTCACTTAAGGGTAACTACCTGGGATGGTAGAAGCACATCCTTAAATACAGCCTTTTCAGTAAACACTCCACCTCGGACTGGCAGGTGTAACATCAGCCCCCGCCACGGTGTAGCCTTTCTGACAAAATTTGTTGTTAAGTGTAAAGGATTTTCTGACAGCCATTTACCTCTGACATATAAAGTGATAGTAGCTACCAATGTACCCCAAACTACCACAGTAACTTCCGTGGTGGAAAACACATTTGGCACAATTCTGTACTTTGGTTATGAGCCTACAACTCCTCCATCTTTTCTCCCAGTTGGAGTGCGCTCTCACAAATACACTTTGACACTTCATGTCCAAGTCCGTGATTCCCTTGGGGCATTTAGCCAGGTGAGTTTACGTGTCTATGTAAGGAACCCCCTTAAAACTCAACCCCTTTCAGATGTGTTTCATGAACTGCTGGCTTCAGCAAGCCACTTAAGCACATCTCCTCAGCAGGCTGGGGATCATCTTAGAGCTGGTTATTTGGTTTATCTTGCAGCCTCACTCTTAAACTATGTTAAAGAGACACCAACTGTCCAGCTCCCTCAGGCTCAGTTTCGGGAGACTGTGGTTAAAAGAGCCTTGAATATTTCAGTAAATAGCATTGTGGAAGTCAACCAAGTAGCAGCTGTTCTTTCTGAAGTCACAGAGGCAGTTGAGAGAATGAATGTTAGGTCACAAGACCTTGCCATTGGGAAACTGACACAAATAACAGAAGTTCTGAAGAGACAGAGAAGTCAGATCCATTGGTCTGAGGAAGCAGAAATTCAGACCAGTGGAATACTAAGATGCTTGTCCAACATCCTGAGAGCTGATCTTCTGAGTCTCAAGAATGTCAGTGCCGATGGAGTTCAACATGTTTTCTCCATCATGGAAGGTGTAACAGATATAGTTTCCTGGGGAAAAGTCCCTGAAGAAGTAGAAACTCTAATAGAAACAGGACACTGGAATATCACTCTGAAGAAAAATGAAGCCTGGAACATTTCAAATTATTTGCCTGCCACAGACACCTGCCAGAATTGCTTTTATCCAACACTGAGAAAAGGAGATAGTTCAGGAGTGACCCCGGATACTGTGTTTTCCACTGCCATTTTTGAATTTGATGAGAGCCCCTTCCCTTGGTTAGGTTACACATCAGATATCGTATCAATGGTCATGGGGTTTAAAATGGCAGAGACTAAGGCTAATGGGGATCTAGTTCCGATCATGCCTGAAAGAGCCGACATTATTCTTGTCAGGAAAGGTAGATCTACAACTTTTAATTTAGTCATGGGACCTGATAAAACAGAAACTTACACAACTGGAGGATTTAGTTTTGAGGTCAGTAAAACTACCCCGACCATATACTTCGAGATCATGACAAAATTAAAAGCTACTTTCAAGGTGCTGGTATTTGCAGGTACCAATCTCACTGACGCTCAGCCCACAGCCTCGTTTGTTGCTTCTCATAATAAGCCAACAGTTGCAAGTGGAAATGAGACCACTGATGACTGTAGGATTTCAGGTCCCTATATTGTCTGTCTCCCATACCCCCTGCTGTCAGCCATAGTGCAGGAAAGTGGCGTAGACACTCAGAACATCTCCATTGTTTTGGAGACACGCTATATCTTAAGGTACCCAAACCGGAAACTGGTGGGCATCTACGTCTTTAATGACTACTGCCTATTTCTGGATGGGATTGGAAGTCAGTGGAACAAAGACAAGTGCATGGTTGGCCCCTTGACCAACTGGCAGAAGGTCCACTGTATCTGTGCCTCTGGGCGGAAACGCAGGAGTCTGTCAGCCCTTCCTGCACCCAGCATCAAGTTCCTGGCAGCCAAAGTAGTAGTTTTTCCCAACACAGTAGATCTGGGGAGAAACCTGATAGTAGACTTACCTAAAAACCCACTGACCCTCATAACAGTGCTCACTATTTTTGCTGTCTACTTGCTTTTGTGCTGCTGGGCTATAAGAAAAGACAGGGTTGAGAAGGAGATCAAGTACATTATCGTTCTGCCAGACAATGAGGCTTCTGATAAAGGGACCTTTTTGGTCACTTTGTACACAGGCAGTCGCTGTAATGCTGGGACCGAAGGAGAGGTCTTTCTGCAGCTCATCGGCCAGAATGGCAGGAGTAAATTCCGTTGTTTATGGCACCAGCCTTCTCCAGCTTTCCAGCGGGGAAGCATTGATTGCTTTCTGATAACTACTGCAAAAAACTTGGGAGATATTCATTCCTTCAGGATCAGGCTCAATAACGAGGGCAAACCTCCAACCTGGTTCTTAAGCAGAGCTGAAATTGAGGACATGTCCACCAGGAAGGCCTGGTTCTTTCTGTGCAGAAAATGGCTTTTTCTTGACAGCAACAATCCCTCACGAAACTGGAAATTTTCTGTCACAGACCCCCAGACACCTCTACCCAAATTTGACTATTTTCTTATTAATTTTAACAGGAGACTGACAGAGTATCATCTATGGCTCTCAGTTTTTGCTCCCGTTGTCACTGGTGCTTTCACCAGGTTCCAAAGGTTGTCTACATTTTTAGCAGTAATATTATTCACCTTGCTTGTTAACATCATGTTCTTTAATGCTGAAAAGGATGTCGAAACTCCAGTATACCTGAGGTATTTGAGATCAATAATAGTAGGAATTGAATGTGCTTTGCTTACCCTCCCTGTGGAAATATTAATAATTGCCGTATTTAAGTATTCCCAGAAGGATCCCCCTCCTGTTGTGACTAAGATGTACCCAAAGGTAGATTCTAAGTACTGGAATAGTTGCGTAATATCCGAAAAAGATGCAAATGTAATTGACACAGAGGAAGAGACGAAAGCTGCGGGTGAAACGTCCCAGAAGCCAGGTTCCAATATCGCAGAAGGGGGCATCTTTTCCAAATTTAGGAGACTAAGCACTACCATCAGGCAGCTTCGCAAGATCCCAGACACTGAGCCCTTGCTGTGCTGGTGGTGTATCTCTGTGGCCTGGGGACTGGTTCTGAGCATAACTGTGCTCTCATCCTTCTTCATTGTGCTCTATGGTTTGACCTATGGCTACCAGACTTCCCGAGAGTGGCTCATAGCATCTGGAACCTCCTTTCTTGAGAACGTGTTTTTCCATTCAATTCTGAAATCCTTACTTTTCTCAGCTATGAGCACAATTCGCCCAAAATACCTGGAAGACATCAGATGGGTAACTCGGGAAAAGCGTGTGGAGATTAACACAGCTGAAGAAACTGGGAAACGTACCTGAAACTTGCTGATGTCAGAGGCACCAACCAATATCAGCCTTTGGAAGCTGATGAATGCAAACATTCAGCTTCTTTGCCTGAGAAGAGCAAAAATAAAAATAAATGCACTTATTTTCATGAAAGGTTTCGTCCACCACCTTTTTGTCACTGCTATTAAATTCTGCATATTCCACTGAGAATGCCAACAGTTTCCACTAACGCTGATCCCTGAGTAGAAGCTGCTTTCAAAAACCTTCTCCCCCCCAACTTCTGTGGCTAAGCATGACCTTCTATCTCACAGCAGTATCAGCTCCTCTGCCCAGCTCGCAGAGGCGATGCCCAAGGAGCCAGCTCCGTGCTGAGCATGGCTCTCACCTCTGGCTGAGCGCATGCTGATGTAAGAGCAAAAAATACCCTGAGGGTATTTCGGCGTGTCCATACCGAGAACTGGGAACGCCTGGGTGTCCATCCCGAGGGCTGGGGACACGCTGGGGACACGGTGGGGACACGGCGTGTCCACCGAAGCCCGAGCCATGAATGAGGGAGGGCAGGGCGCGTTCACGGGCGCACAGCTCCTCCTGCTGGCCGGCCGCCGCCCCTGCCCCTTGCCGGGAGGCCCCGGAGCCGCCGCGGCCGCCAGCGAGCCCGGAAGTGGGAAAGGGAACCGGGAACGGGGAAAGGGAACCGGGAACGGGGAAAAGGGAACGGGGAAAGGGAACCGGGAACGGGGAAAAGGGAAAGGAAACCGGGAACGGGGAAAGGGAACCGGGAACGGGGAAAAGGGAACGGGGAAAGGGAACCGGGAATAGGAACGGGGAAAGGGGCAGCCCCGGGAACTGGCTGGAAAGTGCGCGCCGAGGGGAACTGGAGCCAGCGGGAATCGGGAGGCAAACAGGAGCTCGGGACGGAACGGGAAATGGGGGGTTGAGGGCGGGGGGCGGAGAGACACGTGGGAATCGGGGAGGAAAGGGGAGCTGAGGAGGGCACCGAGGAACGGGGGATGAAAGAAGTGGGAGATCCGCGGAAACGGGGACCCTGGGGGAGCTGGGGACCGGGACGACGGCGGCGGGAACCGGGAACTGTGGGGCAAAGGGGGCCGGGCAGAGAACCGGGATCCGGGCGGGGAACGCGAGTCAGGGGAGGGGAAACCGGGAGAGGGGGAGGACAGCGGAGCCCGGAGCGGGGCAAGCAGCCGGGCACTGCCGACCAAGAGACACTCCGGTTCCCGAGCTAGAGGCCACTGTCTTCCCACTCCAGGCACCTTGGAGCCGAAGGAGTGGGTCTGTGCACTAGTAGTTAGTAAGAATATGTAACTATATTCTTACAACTGAACTGGCATGCTTTATAGAAACAAAATTTAGGACCTTCATGCTCCTGGATCCCATACCAGAAATATTTTCCTCATGCCTCGACTTCCCATGTAAATTACCGGCGAAGAAGCTGTTACAATGAAAGCATTAGTGATACCTTGTCTCACTTTGTGTCTTGCCTCAAACAGAGTCTGTGATCTCTACAAATATTACAAGGAATATTACTTCAAGAGCCTGATGAAGGCTCCCCTGGAAGTTATATTCTGCTCAGATGCATCAATCTGAGGTTGTTCAGACCAAGGAAGGTTTTTGTTTGATGAGAGTTGTAGGTAAATACTTGGATTCTGCTGGTGAAATGAGTTGTAATGAAGATGTGCTCCCCAGGCTGGTTGAGATGCCAAGCTCTCTTTGCATCTGTTGACTAAATCAGTGTTTTTACTAGCACAAAAATCACTGCACCAAAAAAGGTGTAAAAAGCCCCAAAATTCCCAATAGATAGGCAGAACCTGAGATTTGGATTAAGAAAGAAATCAGTTATCTATGTGGTTACAATGGTTTGGGCTTCTTTGTTTTTTAGCCCAGGCCTGGAAAAAGCAAAAGAGGATTGGCGAGTGTTTTTTGATCCTTTTGTCAGAACCTGGTGAAAGCATTTTCACCTGCTCTTTCTGTTTTCTTTTTTGCTGCCCATCCTAACACCTGAATCATGCTGCTTCCTTTGAAGTCTGCTTTTGACTACAAGCCATAATAACTTTGCTCTACGCCTTCTCCCCCAGCTGTTCATTTATTTTGTCATAATTTTCCCAACATGAGTGAAGTAATTACTCATTAACCATGCTTGGAGCCATGTGTATGTGCAGAAAGGAAGCACACATTTAAATCTGGCATGAAACATCACAGTGTTTTTATCTACCTAGACCTATGGCCAGCTTTTTGAAAAACTTTGAAAAACATGGGCAACATACAATTTCTGTCAAGACACCACCAGCTCTGCTGCTTAATTAGCTCTACTATGAGCCCACCCTTTCCTTTTGGACCTCAGTGAAACCTTAGTCAGACCTGTCTGTGTTTGCTGCACAGGTAGAGATCTAAAGCCAAAGAAAAGTTTATTAACTATCTGTGACATGCTGAGGATGCTGCCAATTCTCAGTGAATTTTGAGGTGCTTGAGTAAAAAGCCAGAACTGTGAAAATTTTATGTGTCTGCCTTCCTAGCATGTGACCCAGGAGAAGCAGTCCACTATGGTTGTAGTGAATTCTAGGATCTGCACATCTCCATCCATGATTACATTTTTCATATGAGAAAAAGCCACTTTTCTTCTGTTTTTCCTGTGATGAGCAAAAAATTAAATTTGTCCAAAAGAACTTCTGGGAGGAAAGAATGTAAATATAGACCCTCTGGAGAACAGACTGTGCAGGGTACAGAGCATGCACGAAAGCAATGGCCTGGCACTCAGTGATAAAATAGATCTTCAGCTGTCCGAGAATGCATATTTCTCTGTGTCCTACAGAGAATTATGGAAGTGGTCCTTGTATATGTGCCTTGATACTTGTTTGATGCATCAGGTGTTGAAAGAAGTGCAGCCTCAGTACCTGCATATTTTTTAGGCAAAGTAATCCAAGGACTAGTTGGGAAGCCAAGTCCTTCTGACAGGGGCAAGCAGAATAACCTGAAAACATTGTTAAAAATTCAGGAAGTCTTGTGCCTGCCTGAATTCACCTTGTTTCATATTGCTACATGGCTAGAAGACAAGAATTTGACATGGATGTATGTCAGGAAGTTTGGAAGCTGCTTACCCCTGACTAAAAGACTTAATTTCCACTGTAAACTGTAACCAATGAAATGACCTAGGTATGAAGGTGTGAAACAAGGAACCTGTTCGCAAATTTTTGTGGCAGAATTCCCAGCAAATGCCCCGGAAATTAAAACTTTCTAAGGGTTGGGTGACCTTGGGCTTTGCTCTATCAGATGTGCTGCCAGTGGATCTCTCTGGTGTTTTTCTGTGCTTACTGTTCACACCAGATGGGATAACAAAACTTGAGGAGTTTGTCCCAGAGGAAATGAATATGGCTGCAGAAGTTGTAGGTATAATAGGGACAGGCCTGTCTTTATTTCAAGGCTTTCTTGAAGCTGACATTCCTCACCCCATACCCCTTACCCCTCTGGGAGTTTTGTTTGCTTTTTCTTCTGGATAGTTTTTTTTACTTCATTCTGCAATCCCCAAGTCAATCTCAGTCCTAACAAACCGAGAGCTACAGTCACACTTTTTTGGAAAAAATTCCCTTCCTCAGGTATGTTAATGCTGAACATCTTCCTGGTCACAGGAGACAGTGGGCACCAGCTCCACAGCACAGACATTGTCACATGCAACCCCATGTCATGGGGCTGAATCTTTCCTTACAATCCCAACTTTGCTTTCTGTAGGGTGATTAATCACTGGGGCTGCATTTCTTCCTTTCAGGATTATGTCAAATGGCAGTGTCTTATTTCCCAAAATACTGTATTAGCCTCTCCTCCTGTATCTCCTCAAAATCTTGCTGTTCCTATTTTTAGACTCTGTTGGAAAGTATTGCACTAAGTTTAGATTGTGCTTAACAAAGCTGATACTTTCAGTGGTACATGTGTGGCCCTGCACTTAACTTTTTTTAAGTACAACTTAAAAAATAATGGTCATCAATTATATATTAATAGAGCAACTTGCTTTCCCCCACTATGGCTATTAATGTAACAAATTTCTAATAGAGAGCTGCAGTTTGGAAGGGAGACAAAATGAGTTCAGGACGAGCGTTACTATGGCTGTAGGTTGATTTTTTTTTACTGTGGCTGAACCAGAAGGAGATTTAATGAAATCTGACCTCAGGTCTGGTTTTTCCATTTTGGCAAAGAATAACAGTTCTGTCATCCAGAACTGATGATCACTTCAGCAGCACTTCAGTGTTTGGATCTCTTGTGTTACGGGTAGATGATGCCTTGTGCAGCCTTACCATGTGAAGCTTTAAATTCTCACCTCATCTGAGGTTCTTACTAAATGCTGCCTAATTTAGAGCAGGCTGCATGCCATCTCGGAGTAAGGGACACTTGGGCTCGGTTTTTGTTGAGTGTTGGTTTCTCAGCTTTTTTAAATCATGGATCTTAGGTATAGACACCTTTTTGAGATTCATTGTGTGTTCAGAAAGCCTTTTTACCTAAGGAAGGGGTTTGATTTACCTGTCTGTGTTACTCCTTTTTCTCTACAGCTGTTCAGAAAACACACTGGCTTTCACATCTGTGACCACCTAGACTGTTTATCCTGCTGCTGCCGTGGGGAATCCAGGGAAGCTGTTCAGGAGCAGGGCTTGGGGCTTGCCATGGCTAGAGGGAAGCCTGCAGGGATCTCTATTCCTCCCAAGCAGAGAAAGCATAGCAATGCCAGCACAACCCCCCAGCCTGGGGAAAAAGGGTGCTGCAACAAATAAAGGTTTAATTCAATCAAGTGATCTTTGGGAGAGTGAGTAAGCATGAAAGTTCTGAATGGTAACACTTGGTGAAATTACAGTCCTGAGCTAATTCATGCAGAACCCAAGGTAAATCACCTCAAAGGAAGAGCAGGGAGGCAGCCACAGGTGACCTAAACACCTAAACATGCCTTCAGGGACATAGCACGAAGGAATGGGAGGAAGAAAGTTGTTCACCTGGGGATTAACTAGCAAGTAAGAAGGTTCTGCTGTTTTATCTACTACCTGATCAGTTAGGCAGCAGATTGTTTTTCTGAAGAAGGCAAGAGCATTGCTGCTGCTGAAGTGTATTTAAATATCTGTCATATCAAACACTGGCACATGCCAGGGTATGAACTCCTGCCCTCCTACTAGAGAGCACTCCTACCTGTAGAAAATCAAGCTGTGAATATTTTAATAGACTATTGTCATCAACAGTGGATACTGCAGGAAAATCCTGGCAGGTAAAAGAAACAAGGGTTTTGTAGGAGAGGATTAAAGGTGTGTCAGTGTTGGTTTTATCTGACAGCCTTTCAAATCAAAGTCTGCATCTGTTTATAGGCACTTTGTTTCTCCTATGGTTTCTCTAGTTTATCAGTGACTCAGAAATACAGAAGTCTCCTGTGGAGTATTAAGAGGGGCTTAACCTATGCATTGTAAATACTTGTGCTAATGAGGTTTGAAGCAAAGAAAATCAGATTACTTATCTGTGCTACTACTTTGCCACTGAGCCTGACAATTTAAGGGTGATTTATGATTTCTGGCATGCCTTCCAGGCCTCCTAGCAGAGTGTTCTGAGCAGAATTGCCCTGAAGTCTTTAGGAGTCTCCAGAGAACTGGACTGAGAGCCATTTCCCCACATCTGTATCAGGTATCAGTTGCAGGCAGCATGGAGAAAGACTCTTTCAGCACTACCTAACGCATGCCTTTCTTTTACTGCAGTTATTTCCTTACTATGACACTGAAATCTGTGTGCTTCACCTTTTGCCAGGACATGTGAGCCAACCTCACACACGTCCTGCAGCACTCTAGGCTTGATCTGGCAGGTTTCTGTGGAGCGTGTTAGTTCAGTGGTTACCCAAGCATGTGGGTAACTGTGTTCTTTCCAGAAGAGCTGGGCATGTGTGTCAAGTAAGGATGTGTTCAAGGACCTTGTGGCTTCCAGTCAGAGTGGAAAATGCTTGGGCAGAATTCAGTTCTAGACAAGCTGTTGTCAAAGACCTGTTCAGCGTGTGTGTCAGCCAGACAGGCTTGTGACATGTTGCTGGGACATGGTGCTGCTTCAGAACATTCCAAGGTGAAAAAAACCCCCAGTGGTAGCACCTGGTGATTATTCGGGCTGCTTGTGGTCACAAATTTGGCTGTCCAAATTATTAAGAAGGGGTTAGTGCTCTAGACTTTCTCCTCAAGAGATCCTTTATCCTGCTGGTGGTTTGCTAGAGAGAAATGAGTTCTCACTCTGCTTCCTGTGTCTGGAGGGCAGACAGACCCTTGTCACACTGTCACATCCTGCTAAGATGGTGTGTGGTGCCAAGCCAATGAGCTGACCAATGTGATAAACCAATGTCTGGCTCAGCTGGGTTTATGACATAAAGACATGGTTATTCAAAGCAGATGAACTTTTTGGAAGCAACTCTGTGACTAAGTGTATCTCAGGCTTTTCTGCTTGGCAGTTTAGACTAAAAGTGTGAAGCACATGCATGAACTTGCCATTAAATATCTTTCTTCAGAAGGAAATGGCTTTACTTTGTTGTCTAGCAAACTTTACTTCTGAATGGGAGCATTCACTCTGAAATCTGTGTGTTCATTGACCTCACACTTTTAGTTAGGGACCTTAACTTTCCCAAGTGCTGATGTGTAGACAAGCTCTCAGGACAAATGATGTTCCCAGTGAAATAAAACTTGCTACAGCTGCTACCAGTGACTTGTAAGCTGGGAGTAAGATGGAAAGCATCATAAATTCATCTGTTCCTTGCAGGCAGGATCATATGCTTTTCAACTGGCATAGCCAAAAATGTGTTTGTACATAGATATCATTCCTTCCCAGTGGCAGGCACTGAACAGATTCTGTTCTACATGCCGATGGTTGGTGAGAGAGCAGGTGTTTCTATATCTAACGTACTTCAGCTCTGAACCCAGGGCTGTTATTTTAACTTGGGATCAGGACATATTCATTCCAAAGTCTATGACCCTCACTGCCATAAATACTTTTTTTTTTGTTGTGGTGGTTCTTGGTCTTTTGCAGCGTTTTAAAGAAAAAGTCACCATTATAGTCCCCTCTATTTGATTCAAGTGACTTTCCATATTCTACTTCTTTGGGGTTAATGATTTCTCCTTTTTGAGGAAGACTGATTACAAAAAATTGCATGGAAGTGTTGATCTGAATCTCATTCAGTCAAGTGAGTGGGTTGGTATTGCTGCTGGGTACCTGCAGAAAAGGTAAATTTAGGTATCTCAGGTGAACCTAGCTGGCAATCCTAAAGTGCAGGGTTGAAAAAGTAGACTTCTTAGCTGAGTTAGTGCATAGCTTGAAGAATCCAAATTACAATGTACAGGGAGAAATGGGTAGCATGTACATGCCTTACAACTAACTGACAAATCTGAAAATACTTGAGTTAATTAAATGCTCTCAATCATCCCTGTGAGGTAGGGAAAATGCATCATATCCAAGGGTCATATCGTTTGTGAAAAAAAAAAATATAGTTTCCTAATGTGTTCTCAAGGTGAATTTACTTATTAATCCAGCGTCCAGCCCCATTTGTGTTACATCTGAAGAACCCTGTGCTACTGAAATGCCAGGAATGACAGTGGAAAGGCTGGTGGTAAAGGAGTGATGAGGTAAGGGAAATTATTTCCAAAATTAGGTTTCAAGGTTTAACAGGCTAGGACCTTCTGAACTGGGTGTCTGTCATGAAGCCTCTGTAGCCCCTGAGGATCTCCCTGTTCTTCTGGGACATTAGATGACAAGTAGTCCCAGCTCTGCTTCACCTCGCCCCTAGTTCACCTTGTCAGCAGATGTCTCTGAGGATTCAGTTTCACTCTGTTGGGCAAGCAGAAATAGCAGCTTACTGTCGCCAAAAGAGGGATGTGCAGGTCCCTCATCTCAGCCCTGCTTTCTGCTGGTGCTGCAGTTCTGCCTCTTACCTTGTGCTACTGTTAGCAGCTGTTGGATTCCTTTGCAAGCCAATTTAGTTTCTTAAAAGCAGTAAGGAAAAAAAAATATTGGAAGAAGAAAATTAAAACCATTTTTTTTGTTACTGCATTAGTAACTAGTGTGGTTTAGTAAGACTGAAACCATGGACTGGACCAAGGTGTTGGGTGTTGGATACCAGCTGCCCATTCTCTGTGTTTTGGGATCACCTCTGGTGCCAGCCTGTGGGCTGCATGGCCACCAGATGGGTATTGAGGTTGGAGTGTGTCAGGTGCTTCTGGAGCACATCTTTTGGTTTGTTTTTTTCTCTGAAACCCTCTGGTTTGTGTGCTGTGAGTATGCTCTGTGGTGCAAACCTGTGTGGTAAGGAGGACAGTCAGGTGATTTGTTCCCAAAGCTGAGCTGAAGCATAAATAGGGATGTGGCCTTAGTGGACTGAATCAGGTCTGCAGGGAAAGATGTGGCTGCAGAGCTGGAAGAGTAGGAATGCCCTGCTGTCCTTTGGCAGGCTGTGGATGTGCTCAGCTGGGAGCTTTCTAAGAGCTATTTGGCATGATGTGGAGTATTGAATAGCAGTGCTTTTTCCTGTGGCTTGGACAATCCCTTGTCAGACCGTGTGACATCAGGGTGTGTGGATGTTCACTAGGTATTTATATTTTCAGGGACCAAAGCCTCTTCTCTCTCTGCTAAGTAGAGATAGTTTGACTGGAAATTATGCAGTTACAGCTTTGTCTGCAGACATTAAACTCCCCATACAATAAAGCACTTTGCTTTAAATGTATGAGTAGCTTGAAGGAGGCCATCATGGTCAACAAATCCATCAGGCAGACACGGTCAGGAACTCTCTGGAGCTGGAAGTCAGGCATGTACTCAGCATTTCACCCCAATAAGACTGCTCAGTTTCTTAAAGAATGGAAACAGCTGTTGATGACCACCTGCTGAGGCTGTTATCCTTGGGCAGCTGTCTTTTTATCATTCCAAACCCCACAGTGCCACTGCTTTTCCCTCTTCCACTCAGCAGAACAATGGGTCACCTTGGATCAGGTCCATTCCTGAAGAGTCTGAATGTGAATCTCAATTTAGGTTATCCGAGTTCAGTGGTAACATCCCAGCTTTATTTGGATTGCTCAGGTGCCAAAAGCAAAAGAATAATGCTGAAGCATCACACTTCTATAGATGCTGGGAAGCTTCATACCCCATCTTTCTTGGCTTGCTCACACATCCTGAATGCAGTGCTGCAGGAAATGTGCTGGACAGGAGGCCTTGTCCAATGGCTCTGCACTGACAAGGGCTGGGAATCCTGCAAGGGGAGCTTTGCAAACACAATCCTGTCTTTGTGCCCCAGGGACTTGCTGACAGGGTGATCTGCCATGGTAAGATGCCTGATCTTTCCTAACAGTGGAAGGCTCTGGCCATATAATTTTCTGTTTGAGTGGACAGAAAAAGGAGAGAGGAACACAGTGCTGGACACATGTGTGTACAGAGGCAAGGAGAAGGCAGTACAAGTTGACAGAATACCTTTTATCCATATTATTACTATAATCCAAGTTTGATTTAAGACTTGGAGTAATCCATGTGCCCTTGCTGGGTGTCCTGTGCAGACACTCAACTGGCTCCTGTATTATTTTGCCTGGAGCTTCCAGGAAGAAGAAAGCTTAAATTTTTCCCAAGCAGGTTACCAAATTATTAATAAATGCACTCCCTCAGCGCCCTGGAGCAAGCAGTACAGTCTGTGACATAATTTTTATGCACACTGGAGGTAACTGCAAGGCTCTCTGCTAGCAGCTCCTGCTTTCAGGAGTTGGGGACCTCAGCTTTACAGCAGTGACATAACCAAGAGCAGTAAAACCTTTGTATTTTATACTCACATGCATGCAGCTTTGGAAGAGAACTTCTGATTAAAAGCTGTGCAATTGAAATGGTGACTTGACAAGGTACTGAAGTTGGCCACGCTAAGGAGTGCCTGTCGTAAAAAACAGAAGATAATTACTTTAAGGTAGAGCACTGAGAAAAACTTAGTGAGATGACATTGAGAGGCTCACCCGTTGCTCTGTGTTTGAAAGAGAGATAGAAAGGGCAGTATAGGACTGAAGGCAGCTGCAGAGTTGAAGGTTTTGAAGAGAAAAGGAGCTGCAGAGCTGCTGTATTGCCTCATGTACAACAGCAGGATGAGCAAATCAAGCTAATAACTTTTCAGCTTCCACAGTTTCCTCCTCTCAACCATCCTCTACTGTGAAGTATACACTCAAAAGCCTGAAATTATTCTTTTACAGCCTTGTGGAAGAAGCCTATGTCATGAAGGATCCTTTCACCCCTGACAAGGACAAGTTCCTCGTTGCTGAGTCTCATTGCAGTTTGTGTAGCAGAGCAGTATGTGTTTGTACAGTAAGTAACAAGCAAAACAAGCTGCTTCAATCAGTTCTTTTTGTTCCAGTCCTGGTGACCTGTCAGAGGAAGTTCAAGCAGCAAAATCCCAAACAACCCATTTTTAAGGCAAACCATTCCCCCTTGTGCTACCACTACATGTATGTTAATTGTACATAATTTTATGTTCTTGTGGATTCTGCCAGATGAAGCTCTCAATATTAAATTAAAATGATCAGCAACTGTGTGTATTCTATTTACAGTTGAGCACAGTCCAGCCTCTCAAGCACAAGGACTGCTCTTTTCTACTTTCTTAGCACCAGGAAATGCAAGGGCAATATAGATCACATACATAGGTTGGGGTTTTTTTCCATAAAGGGAATATAAATGTCCATAGATTGTTAGGTTTGCATTTACAGCACAGGGCTGTCATCCTATTTGCAAAAGTAAATGTTTAAAGTGAGCAGGGAAGAGAGTTGCACCATGCCACACTTGCTTTCTGAAGAAGAATGAATTTAAGTAGCAGCTGGAAGGCAACCTTAAACTGTGAAATCTGAGTGCAGTCCAGAAAGGTGGTATAAAATTACTTAATTCCTTCTTCTCAGTGCAGAACTGGCCCCTTTCTTTGCTGTGAGTCTCAAATCTGGGGAGTTGGGCAAACACAGCCAGAAGGATATTGGCACACTTGGCCCAGTTTAGTTGCTATTCTGACTTGTGGGCAGTCAGCACCAAGGAGGAGCTAAGAGGAGCATGCAATAACACCTTTCTCCTGATTGATTCTTTCCTTGTTAAAGAAATTTCTTACCCAGGTTTGTCAGGCATCCAATTCCAGGAAAAAAAAAGATTAAATAATTGAATGGTGCAGCAGCAGGAACAGCTCAGGCTGCTTCCTCCAGGAGGGGCCTGGAATGGGGTTTTATACCCCTACAGTCTGTGCACCCATTCTTATGGGGAATTTTGGGTGTGGGGTCTTCCTGCTGTTCACTGGCCCCTGCAGGGTCTCAGGGTGATCAGTCCTCTCCCAGACTGTGATGCAGGGCCCTGAGCCCTTTGTTAGGAAAAGGATCTGTGCCCATTCCCAGCTTGTTGCTGGGGCCTCCAGTTGTTTCCTACCATGCACGGCACAATGTGCAGTTGGCACGGGAGCTTGCACACCCAGCTACCTGCACTGGGAGTATTTCTCAATGTCCTATCTCTGAAGTCTCCTCTGACATTTAAATGACTGAAAACCACCAAAAGTGGTTGCAGCTCAGAGGCTTTGGGTTTGTTTTTTTGTTTTTTTTTTCTATTCTGAAGCTACAAGAGGGAGTTGTAGGCTCTAACTAGGTGAAGTGCCAGCACTCTCAGGCTGTGGCTATGGTGGCTGGGCTCAAGTTTCCAGAGCCAGGATGCTCAGGGAAGTTGTTTGGAAGGAAAGCTCACATGGACAAGGTCTTCCCTCCTGTCCCTGCTGTGGCAGGGGCTGACTCCCTCCCATACACAGCCCAATGAGGAGCCAAGTGCAGCCACTCAGGGAGTTTGGGCTTAGGGGCTTGATTCCTGCCCTGACATGCCAGGTTTATCCTTCCTTTTGAACAGCAGAGGATTTGAAACACAGACACATTTGGGACAAACTTGAGCACATTTAACTATTTCCATTCCCAAATGAAGTGTCTTGAATTTAGGAAGGATTCAGCAGATATTTCCAAGTGTGGCAGGTTGATCTGTTAGAAATAAAGTATTTCAGCCTCTCAGGGTCTTTGCACACATTCTGTTTTTCTGAATGAAGGTGGGGCTTTTCCTTTGAAAAGATGTGTTTGTTTCAGTTAACCTAGGCCTTGGCAATGAATAGAAGATACTTGCAGTGAGCTGATGGAAACTTCTAATCTTTTTTAAAGTCCTGCTTATTTTGCCTATTTTGGAAATTTGTCAGTCATTTACTGCTCATTATCTGAGTTTTCAAGATTCCCCCGATGGTATCACTCAAGGTAAAACATTGATTGTAAATAATTGAGAATAAATTTCTTACCAAACTGGCCAGGCCAGATAGTGAATCACACATATGACTATGGTTTCAAAATGAATTTAGCAATACTGCTTAGGTAACACTGAAAGAGATCTGCGGAAATGATAACTAGTGCTTTAAACACCCACACCATAAAGTAAGTAAACACATACTATTCCTCTTCATGTAGGGAAAATTAAAAGTCCAGAGAAGTAAAAATTTATCCAAGGCAATAGTGAGAGACAAAGTTAGGACAATACCTTTGTATTGGTCGAGGCTCCTGCTTGTGCTTGACCCACGTATATCAATTCACCCCTGAGCTGAGTGAAATGTTAAAACATAGGAATTGAAGCTGCATAAAATCATACTTGGACCTCTTTGGCAAAGAATCTGTACCAATTGGAAATGTTTTAGTGATAGATTGCTTTTAATATTGTGGTAATTCAGAATAGTATGAGGCTAACGTGTGGCAAAATTAGGACTCCTCTGACCTTGGATTTGGCAAAGGGATTTTAGCTAGCTTTTGTACCTAAGAAGACTTGAGAGACAGATCAGATTCTAGGCTTTTCATGAGACAACCCATGCTAGCTGCACTGTATTTCCTTACAGTTGTGCCAATAAAAGTCATGACTTAGCAGCTGTTCTCTATAGTGCTCATAAACTTAAAGGTCTCCTAATATCCTCTGAAGTTTCACTCAGTTAATTTACTTCAATCATTTTGTAGCCTGTATCACCCTGCTCAAGTCTTTTATCAGAGTGCCTTGGTAAGTGCCATTAGTTCTGATCCAGCTGGGAATAATTCCAATGATTATCTGTAATGTCTTAAAACGTGTCAAAACCACACAAAAAGGGAAGATAACAGAAATGCTTTTAAAAGTCCTTGGGCAAGTTGAGTGCCCTTCTTCCTATTAACCTTTCAGAAAAGGGGAGAGGAAATGATATAATCTGACCAATATTAGTAATTGAAAATGGTTACTTCTGTTTTATTGCAATACTTTCTAAAGAGATGGAAAACAAAGGTGGCTTTTGGAGAAGAAAGGAGGAAAGGGAGCAAGTTGCATCCCTTATTGCTCACCTCAGCAGAAGGTGAGGGAGCACTGACCTTGGACATGATTGTGGGTATTAAGTGATAAATGTAATACCACAGCTGCTTCCCATTCTACTTCCAGTCATGTGGGGTCAGTCCTGGATATGGATGGGCAGAGCCTTTCCTTTACGTATTGTGCTAAAGATACCATCCCTATATATATATATATATATATTACTTTCAGACATGATTCATGGCAAAACAGAAATAAACTATGGAAGCATGCTTTGGCACTTCTGTTTTGCCTGAACTGGACTATTAAATTTGAAATTGAAATGGCCCCCTCCTGCCTTGGTCATAGAAGAAAACACATGAAAAATCACCTGATTAAACATAGAAGTGTAGCAGGATAAGGGTTTAAAAGAAGGGCTCTACATAGTAAATTTAATTCATAAGACATTGAAAGAAGAGTTAGGCTGAAAATCCCAGGACTGGGAGAGCAGGACTGTGGGTACATGCTCAGGGGTGCAGTGGTTCATAGTCATGATTTCCCCAGTTCCTGTTGGCCAAAATCTGCACTAGCTGACAGCTCATTTCAGCCAAAAGACTGCAAGTAGAGCACCTGTGTTACCTGTGAGAAGCTGTGCCTTGACATTGGGGATCCCACCTGCAGGAACAGCCTCTCCCCTCCTTTGCCATGGCCCAGTGGCCACCACTGGGAGCCCTGAGCCTTGGAGCTGGAGGGGTCTGTGTGCCATTTGGCAATGCAAGCAACAATAGCCAGGCAAACTTAAACCCTAATCTCCCCTTTTAAACTGGCAGCTTAATGTATTAAGGATACCAAGAGACAAAAAACAATAGGCTCTGGAGGTTGTGCAACTGAAATCCACTTACAGGGCTTTTCAGAGGCTAGGGCCTCACACTCATTCCTGAATATGAAGGGGCCTGGCAGTCAACACAGAAAAGGACAATAGATGAAGAGAAGTTGTCCCTCAAGCTTCCAAGTCACATGGAAGCAGGCTGATTGTGATTTTGATATAATTATCAGCTGAAGCTGCTGCTAAAGCAACATAAGAAACAAAAGCAAGGAGTGGAACACAGGAATAGCCAAGCCTAGCTCCCAGAGAAAGGCCAGCTGCAAGTGACCATGGCAAGGGGAAAACTTTGCTATTTAGATAAGACCCAGGGAATCCATTTCTCCCCAAAAGATGTCCAGTTCTATCTAAACTGACGTCTTTATTCATTCTTAAATCCCCAAGAATAATCCATCAGCAACACCAACTCCAGCTTACCCATGAAATCCTATTTGGAATTTGGTGATCAGCACATCAAGAGAGCCGGGGATGTCAAGTCTCCTTGCATTGCAAAGGAATAATACATTAATTAGTTTCTCTTACAGTTGTTCAAACTTTACATTGCAAATACATTAAAATGTTCCATCAGTTTTGCTTCTTTCTATTCTGGTTACAGCTCCTGGGGAAAAAATAAATATTGGGTCTGTATGAGTTGTGAACAGAACAGGGATAGCAAAAATACCTTCTTTGCACAACAGGTTTTACACTTTGCCATCAAGGGTTCAGAGGAGAGCCATTAGCTCAAGCTTTAGCACCAAGTGTGTTTTTAGGTTTTAAGCAGTGAGTACATTTATTGAGGTTAAGGGATGAAATCTCATTTGAATTGTCTCAGATGAACAGAATTCATTTAACTGCTCAGGTTATTGGACACCTCTGTGATATTGAGATAACAGTGATACTTTTTAGTACTCTCCCAGGACAATACAAGTGCATGGGTTAATGGAAGTATGAATAGCTTTTTTGGGAGTTATGGAAAAGATGGTCTCTTGTGAGAGCTCCCAACACTTGGTACTTGTGTTGTTGGCCTTTGGGCCATTTTTGTGGAAATTGGTGAGGAAGAGCGGGCTGAGGTTCCAAGTCTCACACACCATTGCAGGAATTTGGAAGATCCTCCCAGGAGGTAGAAACCTTCATCAGCCAAGACTTAGAGGAAAACTTTGCTGTTTTAGTAAAACCCATGGAATCTCTTACACCTTTATTCACTCTCCAAGTATAATCCATCAGCAGCACCAGCTGTAGCTTACCCATGAAATCCTATTTGGAATTCAGTGAGCAGGCCAGGGAGCCCATGCATGGTGCTGGAAGGAGAAGGCAGCTGAAGGAGGGGTGTTGCTATTCCCTGGAGCAGGGAGCTGGTGAAGGTCACTTTAATAGGAGCAGTGGGACAGTTGATTTGGGGGTTTTATTTTTCACCCAGTTGGCTCTGACCAGATTTTAGAATTATTGAGTAGGAAAAAGTTAAATTGCTGGAATATTTCGGCCTAGAAGAAGAATAATTCATTGTAGAAGAATTTTAAATATAAATGTAGTTTATTGAGACTGTGGAACATAAGCATTTCCATTTTGTGTATCCTGCTAATAATGTTATTTTCTTTACAGGACTGTAGTCTGTTCTGCTCCAAAAGTTTCTGCCTCCCCTGTGTGAAGGAAAACCTAAAGGCCTTCCCTTTGGAAATACAAGAAGACATGGATAAAAGGAAGCCCCAGCAGAAATCCTGCAAAAAAACCCAAAAAAACCAACAAAAAAACAAACCAAAAAATGGATACAAAGCATTAATCTTGAAGGACCAAGAGAGACATTTCTTTGGCTGGGGTTTCACCTCCCTCTGCTTGGAGACTATCATGTTGCTCCTTTTAAAGAAGTGACCTTCATCAGCTCACTACTACTGGAGAGAGCAGCACATTTCCCTGCCCTTGGCTGGGGTTCAGACATCCCCGTGCAGCGCCGGCCGCGCCAGGGAGCGGCTCCGAGGTGCTGAGGAGCCAGAAAGGAAGGCAGACGAGCCTGCTGTCACCATGTGAAATGCTTGCAGCAACAAACCAAACAGCACAAAACAGCACAAAGCATAGGAACTGTGTCCAGGTTATCACATTTGCCATTTTAGTGCTTTGTGTTGTTCTTGACGCTCCCAGAGCGTTCAGAAATTCCGAAATAGATTGATCTGGCTTGATTCACTATATACCCAATAAGATCAGTGTACACCAATTGTTAATCTGGCAGTGCTGTCTTGGTAAGATTACATTAGGCAGGGAATTTAAAGCTTTATTTTTAGTCTAAAATAAAAGTGCTGTGAGAAAATGTCATAAATATAATACCTAAATTTTTCAATATGGTAATCTTAATGATATCACAGCATTGAGACTTGAGACTCTGAAGGTTCATGCTTCTGCAATCAATAAAAGTATTTATAAGTCCTTTGCACTCACACATAACAATATCAATAATCTTAGATCAAACCCACATATAATTTAAATCTCCAGTAAAAGAAGGATACTAAAGCTGATTAAACCTAAATACAAAAATTATATGCAACTGATTATCAGGAGAGCACTTGGGACAGAAGCAAGCACAGTTACTGTGCTCCACCTTACATTCCAAATTCCAACCCTTTTCACTTGACCTTCCAGCCCATGTCAGCACAGCAACTGGAGAGGACCCTGAATACATCTGGCTTATGCTTTACAATAAAGGTGACTTCCTTTTCACTTTCAAAGCAGTTAATCTGGAAATAGAAAAGTTTCATTAATACACTCAATTCTTTCCAGAATCGGACAAATAAACTGCAGCTGTAATAGGGATGTCAGAAACACAGTTTCAGGTTTAAAAAAAAGGTAAAAAGTTCTTATGGAAACAACAGTTTGTTTAGCTCAAAATTTGGCTTCTTCAGTTATCAGTTTTGACTGTCTTAAGATTTAGGTGGCTTTTTTGCAAAACCAGTCACATGCCTTAAGGATATGTCTAGAATGCTCCCTAATCACAAAATCACCCTTTTTTACTCAAGTTATTGTTGGTCATTGCTTCAGAACCTGTTAGTGCCTTGTTAACATCTTTTTTCCAACTCTTCCATCCATATAATTTGTAATAGGACAACATCAAAAATAGATCATTTTAGTGGAATGAACCTGTGTCTTTAAAAGAAACCAACATTATTTCAGTGAGTTGTTTAGGACATTTAAGTGTCCTAAAATCTTTCTTTTTTTCTGAACTTAGCATATTGGTGCCTTCTGTTCAGGACTGAAATTTCTTGCAGTGACAGGAGGAGCAATAAGCCCCAAGTGCTTTAATAAATAGAATATATGTATGTCTCTAATTGTGGAAAAAAAGATCCATGTTAGGAGGCAACATTTCAGATTCCTTTTTGCAAAAAGTTACAAAAGACTACACTTTCAGGGAAAGTGATACTAAACTTATGTAAGATGGGTGGTATTATATTTCAGTTTCATGTTAGGAACATTGTTTAAAAGCTGTGGTGTGTCTGTATTTGTTCTGTATAAACCCCAGAGGCACATCCTGTGCAAAACCCACAACTGAAGAGAGCACTTTCCCACCTTGGAATTGTAGTCTTATAATCAAGCTGCCAGAGCAACATGGTTCTGTGAGATCACAGGATATGTTTATACCAGCAAACATACCTAGAAATATTTTATTTTCTGGATTTCCCATTGTTCATGCCAGATTGTACTCTCAAAAGCAGGTTTTAAAAGCCTGCCTAGTGCACTTCCCATGTCAGTGAGAATGGGATCTCATCTCTCTGACCTGTTTTCCTCCTGTTCAGCTCCTTCTGTGCCCTTTTAAGACAAATGCACCTATCTCATTTATTCATAACCATTATCTTTGCCTTTACAATATGACTGAGGAGTCATTTAAAGCCCTCAGAACTTGCCATGCCTTTAAGTACCTATTATGTTGAACAGGAGGGGGAAAAAACTCATTATTAAAAGGGAGCAGAACCTCAGAGCAGAACTACAGAATATTTAGTTTGGCTCAGTACAGTTCAGTTATTTATTGCACAGCAAGGAAAACCAAGTCAGGGATGTCTCTGCTTCACAGTTACCTGGCTGTGAAGACCTGGTGGGTGCAGAAAAGCCAGCAGGTACCACAGAGGGACAGCAGATGTGTTGTGGCATCTCTGGTCTATGCTTTAGGGAAAGGAGATGGCCCTATGTGCCACTTGGTGTTTCCTGGAATGACAATGGATTATTATCTGTGCCCAGCTGTTAGAACTTACGTATTCCACATTCTTGTATTCCCACTGAACATGAGCATTATGGTCTCAGTATCAGCATATTTTGGTATATATGTGATTTCACAGCCTGAACGATACCATGCCCAACATTTCTTGCTCTTCATGGATACACAGCCTTTACAGGTTGTTTTCATTGGGGTCTCCAAGTACTTTCTGCTGCTCAACATCAGGTCTTCCATGCTCCTGAGCACAGCTGATGAAGAAACCCAAGTCTTTTTCCTCTGCTGTAATTTTCACTTCAGCACTCTCTTACCAGGTTAAAATATCCCCAGATTCTGGAAGGAAAACAACTACCTGTGACATATTTCCCAGACCAATTTAATTGAAGATGTGCTCACTGAATTAGTCAGTGCTGCACTTCACACACTTGTTACTGGTTGAATTCCATGGGTGTCTTGTTACTGGTTGAATTCCATGGGTGTCCCAAAGCCACACAACCCATGAGAATATGAAAGATCACAGCTGGATGGTGGGTCAGCACCAAACTTAGGTAATATATATAGATAAATGTATATGCAATGTCTCTGAGTATGTTACACATCCACTCCTGCTTCCAACAGTACACAGGGAAGCATCAGTACTTTAAGATGCTTCAGATATGCTGCCTTTTGAATGTCACATTGCAGTGAGTTCTTTTCCTGGAGATAAAAGATCAGCACAAGTTATTAAATTCACTTTTAAAAATATTTTATTTTTTTAAAACCATTAAGGCAAAACCGTGTTTCAAATTAAGTTGGTTTACATTCAGTCCGAAAGGATTAAAGCACATAGGTTCCTACCAGTCTCTATACAAACACTGTGAATTCAACTTCTTATTTTTAAAGAAGGCAGAAAAAAAAATCAGAATGTAAAAAAGAAAAAAAAAGTGTTTAGTTCAAGTTTTTTCATTCTAGATCAGTAGGCTGGTAACATTTGAGAATGCATCATTGTATGTAGCTAGATGTGACTTTAACATTCACAAGTGCAAGATTCGTTGTCTTTCCTAAAAATCCCTGCATCCATTTGTCCTTGGAAGTGTAATTTGCATTGTTCTAACAGAAAGAAACTTGGGAACTTGGCTGGAATTAGTGGTTTTTACTGGGAAACAAGCATTCCATGAGAATTAGGTTTGACTACTCCTTGCAAAAAATGTCTGCTCGTTCTAGGTTCTGTATTTATTGTAGTAAAATGTACCTAAAACCTCCTAAAAAGAGATGAGCAGAAACAATAAGCTGTTTTGTTTTCTCTTTGACATCTTGATTTAGTGAAACGCTTTTAGCTCTATTAAAGGGTTTGGCAACATTAAAAACACTGTGCTTTTTTGTGTCCTACCAGATGACAGACCATTTAAGACGTGATCAAGGGCTTCAACATCCCAGGGCACTTAAGCTGTGGTGCTGCATTCCTAGAGAAAATTCTGAGCAACTGTTTGTAAGAGCTGTGGAACAGCAGGAGCTGCACGGGAGGCAGCTCCCCCGAGAAGCTGCTAAACCAGACTTTGTCAAACCACTCAGAGGGGGCACTGGAGCACATCGATGGCACTGAAACGTTGGTTAGATCCGTTATTCCTAACTAAACCACGCACGTTCCTCCTCTGCCGAAGGGCCACGGCACTGTGACTCCGTGGAGAGCTGCCGTGTGTGTGGGGATGAGCCGGGACAGCCCCTGGATGGGCCGGGGGGAGCAGGGGTGGCTGTTTGTGAGTGTCACCCGCAGGAAGGGTGGTGACCTGCTCCCGGCTCTGCAGCACATCCCACACAGGCTGCCTGGTGACACTGCACTCCTACACACCCGGGGCACCACACAGGACTGCTGTGCCACCGGGATTTCAGTGGCTCAGGACTTCCCCATCCTGCCAATCCTTTTTCTTTCAAGTGGAAAGAACGCCATAAAACTTCTGGCATAGAGCATAAGGCCGGTGTCTTTACCGTGACAGGGATTACCTGCACATCCAACCTGAGAAAATACACCAAAATACTACGGCTTCAAGTAGTGAAACTACTTCAAGTACCTCATGCTTGATCTTGCAGTCCTTATTGAAGGTCCAGCCTGTAATCAGATCAGTCTCTTGTGCATGCTGCCTATCCCCTGGCAGAGGCTGCTCATCTGAAACTGAGGTCCTTGCAACAGGAATTCTGTTTCGAAACATCCACTGCAATGGAACCTGACGCAATACAGGAGCTCAAAAAAAAAAAAAAAATAAACCACCCCAGCTTCAGAAGCAGAAAAAGAATTTAAAAACCAGTGAGCACAACGGAAAAAGGAAAGGAGGAAACAGCCTTCCTTAGGGTGGGCTCAGTTACACAGTGGGTTTGTGTCATGTGAAGTGGCAGCGTAAAGGAAGCAGCTGCAGGTTAGCACAGGGAAGCCCAGCAGAGCTTTTGCAAACATGACAAACAAAACACCTTAAGACACAACATACCTGTGTGGTGACAATGATGAAGTGAAAATGCCAAGGTGCAGCAATTTGAGGAAATAAAATGTTATATGTTACAAATGATACCTAGAACATTTGTAATAGATTGTGCTTGTGATAACTGCAATGTTTGGTGATTCACACAGCAAAATAAAAGGGAGATACCTTTGAAAGCTACCTTTGTCCCTATATCAGATTTCCTTAGCAGGATGCCGTAGGCACAGACTGCCACACCTGCATACACCAGACACAGAATCCTTGTGAGCAGACTCTGAATTCTATTTAAAATCCCACAGGAACCCTCCTGCAGGGAAGCCAATAATGCCATTTCAACATTTTGTTTTGCACTGCCAAATCATGTTGGAAATAGATCTATAAAAGCAGCAGGTTGCCCTCAGGGCAGGTGGCAGGGAATAATCCTGAGTACATGTTGTTATTCCCAGTGAGCCACAAGTCAGTTCCTCAGAAGACACCAGCACTGGTGCACGAACCAAATGAAGCTTCTTTTTAGCCCTTTTCAAAGGAAAAATGAGCTACCATGCTGCAAAACAAAGATGAACTCAGTACTACGCACCTTTTTTCCTATTGGTGAACTTGAGTTAAAAACTCAATTTCGGGATTGCAGTTATTCCTTGACTAGACTTGCTTTTATTAAAATTAAATAAAAGGAAGTCTATGTTCCACGTGAAAATATATTTTAAAGTTTTGTTATGATCATCAACACCAAACAGTGATAACTTTGAAGAAATTGTGATAGTTCTTCACAAATGATACAGCAATAATGACCAGACAGGAATAAATAGCAATTTGTCTTTGACATCAGCCTCTTCATCCTTAGCCCACAAAAGTAAATACTTCCTCACTCTACAAGGCGTTCACAAGATAAAGCATGTGACAAATATTTAAATTAAATAATTTACACATTTTTCTTTAAGCACCTCTGTAATTAATTTAGTGAAAGTTTATACCTTGCAATTATACTCTTGTATTTTATAAATTGAAACATGAAGAAATGGTATTACATTAAATTAAAAAAATCCCACAACACAAAACAATATCAATAATCTTAGATCAAACCCACATATAATTTAAATCTCCAGTAAAAGAAGGATAATAAAGCTGATTAAACCTAAATACAAAAATTAGTTGCAGCTGATTATCAGGAAAGCACTTGGGACATAAGCAAGCACAGATACCACGCTCCACCTTACATTCCAACACTTCCTAAAGGACCAGGGGTTTCTGAGAGGGACCATTATTTCTAAGACCTTATGCTTAAACAGTACCACAACAGCTGCAAATGCATTTGTCAAATGCAGTTGCAGATTTTCAGCTAAGTCACAGGGAGCTTTTCAGGAGAGACTGAAACTGTTCCTCTGCAGCCACAGCAGGATATCCCTCAGCTGCTCTGCCTCAGATGGTGCCCAAGTTTGTCCAGGCTTTCCATCAGAAATAAGGAGGAAATTCAAACTCAATCGTATGTGACCCAGCTCTCGTGATGAATAAATCTCCCCAAGTTTGAATAAACAAACAAATGTTTAGATGCTTATTATAAGCTCTTTGATGTGCAGCCTTGTGCCAGCTCTCTCATGAGAACAGGCTTAGTGCAACTGCTGGTATTGCTGAGGTCTGCACGGGGCAGGAATAATGCAGAACTCTGCTCTCTGGCAGCACTAGGGCAGCTGCTGGAACCAAAGCACAAAGGCACATGGAAAAGGCAATTAACACAAAATATGGTTTCTTTAAATGTGACCAAAGATGCAGTTCCTGTAAGTGGAAACTTCCCTGTCAGGTGTCAGTTTGTGTTTGCAGCAAAAGTGGGATGTGAAATTTTGAAAGGTACAAAGGGACTAACCTTTTTTAAACAGCAGCTTTAAAGGAAATATTTGAAGAGGAGAGAAGAATGAACAGCAGATTTCCTTAATATTTGGCACAAAACCTTCCTTTTCTTCCCCCCTTCCTCTTTGACAACAAATACCCAGGGCACCAGAATAAATAAATAAATAAACATTTCCCCCACACAATGCCCAAAAATCAATAATCTGTAGGTTTGCTGAAAACTTAAGTAAGTCATACCACTGTTTCCCAGGACATTTCTCTATCCATCTGCTGTCTCTTGCCTTAAGCTGTTTGTGGGCCCTGATTGCTAACCAGAGTTCTTCCATGCTATGACAGTAAAATCAGAGTTCTGTTGGCAAGAATCAGATCCAAACTGTACCTCATGAGCCAGTAAATTTTTAATACCATTTTAATCCTAAAATCTGGTCACTTTATTTCCCTCCATAGATGGGGTATTTTAAAGTATTAGTGTATCTGCACATAGGGGAGATGCTGAAGTAACAGATCAGTAACAGATCGAGTTTGGATTCCAAATTTAAAAAAAAAAAAAAAAGAAGAAATGGACATAAATTGAGTAATTTTAAAATCTCCTTGGCCAAAAACCTTCTGTAGGCACCTTCTGAAGGATCAAATGTAATTCATTAAAAGGGTAATGTAGAAATGAGAAGTTCTTTTGCCCATTAATTCTCAGCAATTATCTGCCCTGTGCCACTCTTTGAAGTGACTGTGGGAATGTGCAGGGGCCAGCAGTGTGGGCAGTGGAATCCATCCAGAATTTTAGGCTGTGTTAACATCTTGTTCATATTTCTGTAAATCAGATATATGTTATCTTTTTTTTTCCCTTATTAAGGGTCTGCAATTCAATTTAAAACAGAAATCAAACTTTTAATGTCCAAGGAAGCAGTCAAAAATTTCTTGCTGGTTTTCAAGTAACAAAAAAAAAATTATGCACTTTTCTCATGCTAATAACAAGACCTTGTTACAACCAGCTGCTAAAACAGCTAAATGTTGTCTTTCACTGAGTTACTCTATTTGCAATTCTTTAAAGCTTTGATGAGAATTTAAGTATTTATTATTAATTTTCCATGTTTTTGAGTGTTACTAAAGTGCTTTAGCCACTTTTGAGAACAAGAGCTGGGAAAATAGTTATGCACACTGACTGTGGCTGACTTTCCTGAGAACCTACAGTACACCTGACTACGGAATACAACTTTGAAATTTTGCAAAAATCTGAGCTTGGGGGGGGGAAAATTTCAAGTTATCCTCTTTTTTTAGAAGATAAACTAACAGTTGGCTCCTACAGTTTCAGAACACCATCCTTGAATGGCTGATATTTTGACAGCTTTTTGCGTCAGCGATATTGCAGATCAATTATTTCCATGGCCTAAACCCCAGAGCTTCTCAGTGAAACGGGGTTGGCTGGGAGAATAAAGCAGCAGCATTCCTAAAATCCTCTCTTTGTTTCTGAGGGCACACTGTGTGCTGCTCTGGGACACAAAAGGCAGTCCATTTCTCATTGGAGCGTTCCTGGCAAGACCAACATTCCTCTCTCAGTGTTCGAGGCCTGTTCTTCCTGCTGGCAACAGGGAAGGGGAGGAAGTTTTGCTTTAACTGCACATGCAGTTACTGTTTCTATCCTGCCCTAGTTGCTCACCAAATTTGAGGCCTGTGCTTCAATATTTCACACTAAATATATCTATATTTATCTACAACTTCTGCCACAGTCATTGCCCAGATAAACCCCAAGTTGCCTTTAAACCTGCAATTTTTCCTGTGTCCAGCTGTGCCTGTGGGCCTGGACAGAAACAAGCATTGCCACTGAAATCGGAATGACAGTGTGATGCTCTCACTCCATCACTCAAACCTTGCAGTGAAGATTCTGGTGTCTTCAAATGTGCTACAATAAAACAAGTACAAAGTGTCCTCCTGTGCCAGCGAAAGCTGAAGCGCAGTGAAAACGCTGGGATTGCTCCTGAGACCTCGTTGTTGTGAAACAGAAAGTAAAGTTAGGAGGCAACAATGTGAAGTTACTGTATCAAAGAAACGAAAGAGAAACAGCAGAGTGCCTGGCACGCCGCTGGCATTTCTGGGCAGCTGTCTGAGAAAGGAGCCTGTGAAGTGGCAAAGCCAGAAAGCCATTTCCTTATGGCTTATTTTGCACCAGGAGTACAGCAAGGGCTGCTGTGAAAACCAGTTTACTCCAGTGAACACAATAAACTTACTCTCAGCTGTGCTGCCTTTCACACTATGACACAGTCTGACACCTACAAACACTGTTCTTGGAATTACTGTCACTGTTCTTGGAATTACTGTCACCTTACCCACAAGGACGAAATCTGGTGAAAACAAGTACCAAACACTTCTATCAATGAGGCCAGAGAAGGAATAGAAATATAGCCAAGTGAGTAAAAAATGAAGCAGTGTATTCACCAAGAAAGTAAACAGGTGCAAACAACTACACTGCCAAGACACTTAAAGGAAGCTGGTGCCTTTCCTATCCAATCATTCCTTTGGAATCAGCTATCACTGCAGTAGAGTGCACTATCATGGCTGGAAATTTAATTTTTTTTTTCTGGGGTAGGATCAGATTTTTCAGTCTCTCCAAAATTCTTGCTAATTCAAAATAGTATTTTCATGCCAAAACTGCACCCTGAGCTATTACAAGTTTTACAAAAATACAAGGGATACGATGTATTTTTCATCTGTGATATTTTCACATTTCCTTAAAAGACTTCTGAAACAAAAGGTTCCATCACTTTATCATGTTTACTCTTCAAGACACACCTATTGAAGCATCTCTGCTGTACTTTAGATAACTCTTTGGATTTTGTTTAGTTTCATGAGAGAACCATCCTTTAAACGTGCTAACCCTAAGTATGCCAAGGTAACACTAGATGAAGGTGTACATCATTTCATGGAATTAAAGCAGCAATGGATCAAAGATCTTTCCAGATTTTTAGAAGTGTAAGGACAGTAATATCCAGCCATTTGCTACACCTAGATTGAATGCTTTAAGAAAAAGTGTTAGCTGGTTCTCAGTAATTACCATTAGGCAAAAGTGCATTGTCTTTGATTGTGCAGATACCTGGAAGGAAGGTGCTGAATTTGTTATATTAATAACTAAAACGACTAAGCCAAGAGGAAATACAATTTTGTTCATTTCTGTTACTTAACATTCTGATTTATTATACAAATATGTATTCCTTTACCAATCTTCAAATTTCCAAATAAAAGAACTATTGTAAGACACTTCATTGAGCACTCTGACCAGTATTTTTCTGCAGCACTTTTTCAAAAGAAGACAAAAGATCCCAAACCATGAGAAGTGTAACACTCCAGTTCCCCAGTTTTAGATTTTTCCTGCTCTGGGCTGAGTGAACAGCACGTAGCTGTACAAGTAGTTTTGCTCCCATCTGTATTTCTCTGTCTTTAAATATTGTGGAAAAAAAGTACTAAAAATCCTTAATACATATCCCTGTAGATCTCCTGTAGTAAAGGATGTAAATGTGCATCAGATTCAGTCTTCTTGATTATCTGAACAAGCTGAGCATGCTCTGTGACCAGCTGTCGGAGGTCAGCCATTTTTTGGAGAAGTTTTGGGAAGAGGAAGGTGTCGTCAGGATGGTTGTTTTGCAAGTGAAGTTTCAGTACATGCACAATGCTCTCCTGCATTTTTTCAATGTGTCCTACATTTACAAGACCAGGACGATCTGTTCTCAAAACAAGCAAAAGAATACAAATGTCATAATTTTATAATGATTCCTCAAAGTTTAGTTAGTGGTAGAACTGAATCTTCCAGAGGATAGAAGCTTTTCCATTAAAATTTTTAATTCATGAGAGGGAAACATTAAAATTTTCTACCTTAGAGAGCAAATACGCAACGCTTACCTCCACAGCAAATAATGGCAGCAACGAAAAGGGATATATCGCTATCATCCAAATCCAGTGCATTGAATTTCATTGCAAAATCAAATTTTGGCTCCATTATATCACAGAATGGCTTTCTCAGGCTTTTCAGGAACTCCCGGGTTATAAATCCATTCCCATAGGCCACCAGCATCCCGTCCTTGTTCATCACAGAGGCCAGCATGGCAAATATGGCTTCGTACACCCCGTACTTCAGCAGCGTCACCTGATCGTTCAAGTCCAGGTTGGAGAAGCCAGGGATGGATTTGGCGAATTCCGTGAGCTCGGTGACAGTCTCCACGGACGTGCACTGGCAGCAGTGAAAGATTCGAACTTCTGCTTCCTTGTTCTGAATCCCATTGGCTACCAGTTTGGCCACCAGGGTCTTCTCTGCCATGCATAAGGTATCCATATCGTGTATAACAAATGGCTACAGAGGAAAAAAACCCCACTAGTTCAGTCATTGAATAATGGTTATTAATCGTTTTCTTCCTAAAGAATAAGAATTTTGATAAACTTTAACTTCCTTGCTAACCAGTCCTCAACTATCAATAAACCCTGAGTTCTTTTATAATTCTCATCAAGACAAACAGCGTATGACAAACTGCAATACCTGACAAATGTGCCCTGCAAACAGCAGTGCAAATAATCAAATGTAAAGATGTATGACATATCTTTAATTTAGTTTTATCTAATAGTTACAGCAAAGCTCCAGCAGTTCTGTCCTTGGTGGGCACATATCCATCTCAGAGCCAGTCCCAGAGGGTTCACAAAAGACTTGTATTACCTTCTCCAGAAGTCCAGGTTATTCTGCCTACACTCCTATCGATTCCTAAACTAACTACATCTGATGCACATCATGATGCTTTCCTGAAGTACCCTAGGGGGAATACAGACAGTCATTTCAATACACAGGGCAGCATATTTGCAGAAGAATGTGAACCCTGCACTATTCTCGAGTTTTATTATCAGATTTTCATAGACAATGTCCCAGTTGTCCCAACTTTCTTAGCTGCAGTTGGTGCTGAGTCATCTCTAAACAGAGAATCCCACTAGAATGCCAAACACAAAATTTGGTCTTTTCCATAACCCCCTTTGTTTCGAAAGGCACATGCTTTACAAACAGATGAGCCACTCTCTTAAAACATCATAGCAAAATTAGCATTCAGACTTTCTTACAAACAATCAGAATTCAAAAATATTTTTATTCATAGCTGCAGAGCAACAACCAAAACAAAGTACAATCCACTAAAGAAAACCAACGAACCCCAGTGCTTCCCAGCCTAGAAAAGTCACAGCTACTGACCTTGAACAGAAATTTAGTTCCATACACACCAAGCACCTTCCCTGTGCTGTCTTGCTCATTTCAGATTAAATAGCATGGGGAACACACAGTGCTCTGTCAGGAACTCATAGGATTCACTTGTTTCATTCAGAAAACTGTCCAGTAGGTCAGGACTTTTAAAAAATATTTATGGCTACATTCCATCTCACTCCAGCACAGTTACACAGGACAGAACTTTCCGTGGGAAGGTGGATATGAGTGGAAAGTGGCAAAGCAAGAAACCCAACACATCTCTAAGCCTTTAATAGATGTACACTATCTTATACACTTAAAAAAAACCCAACAAAACACATCATTTCAGTATGCAGAAAAGAGGTATAGCTAAGGACTTGGGAGCTAAATTAAAAAATGATACCATGTCATCATGAAAAACGTTCATTCATTCAGAAATGAATTGTAGTGGTGCCAAAAATTAAGATTCACTGAAATCAGCTGCTAGTGCACAGTTCTGAAACAGGTGGGTTGTGAATTACAAGCAAAAACCCCACTTCTTTTAAAATCTGTTCTTCTGCTGGAAAGTCAAAAGAAAATGAAAATGTTTGCTTTCTTAGGAGATGATGAAATAGCCTAAACCCCTTTGCTTTTCATTGCATATGGAAAAAATTGGAAGCAGCCTGTTTGTAATGCCCTAGGGCTGATTCTTCATTAATTTTTATGTGCAAATTCACCCAGGCAGGCGTGTGCTGGTCACTGTTGGATGGTCAGTCCCATGCCTGTGTCACACACACATCCAAAGACAAAAACTGGCATGAAGTGCTCTAGGATCCATCCCTGCACATGTGATACATCCTGTGGTTTATGCTTCTGGCACAGGGTAACAAGCACAAAATTGATTTTCTGCAGAAGCCCACTCAGTGAGGAGATAAAGGTATTTACTGTAGGCTCATGTCAGCCTAAAATGTTGAAGCCTGTGCCTCATTTTACACATCTCTTTAGTGCAATGAAGAAGACTGGGATAATTCATGTGTCTCTCTTCTAATGCAGTAGGCTTGGCTAGACTAGACTATTATATGCCAAATTCCGTAATGCAGAAGACAGTTTGCTTACAATTTTGATAACACTCATCCCCACACTTACATGGTTTTCATATTATGGCATATGTAAAGTTTCTTCCCCTGCAAATTTTTACTGAAACTGAAGTTGCTGATAAAATAAGATACTTATCCTCTACACAAAAGTAACAAAAATCACAGCAGAGCTTAAATAAATATGCGTGAAGTGAAACAAGCAAGTCTTTACATCAGTTATACTCTCCGATGTGCTACCACATGAAAAGCAGTTGATCAAATTGGGTAGACCTTGGCTAAATTACCCTGAAAGAAAAATAAGTTCTACAGCATATGTGTCTTCACAACCTTGCTTGCTTCTGCCTTTCAAAGGAACCAGACAGAAAAGATCAGGAGGGCTGGATGAGGAAATGGCCGGCGCTGTAAACAAAAAATTACAAACTCAAGTTTTCTTTTCCCTCCTACCATAAATATTATTCTGATTAAAACAAAAGTCATGCAGAGCACCTGCTCACCCTACAAGCTAATAGTGCTTATCCTGGCATTTGTGACAGAAAAACATTTTTTTTTTTCACTGTCATAAGAGGAAAATAATTTTGAACCGTTCTCCCCATATCAAGAGGTATTCACATTCAGGCATCACTTCACTTTTGAATAAGAACAATAATTTAGGGTTATGAGTTTTTCATTTACAAGGAAACCACCTGATTTTCCTAAAGCTTCTTACTATTCTGATAGTGGTTAATATTTCACGTCTGTTTTACCATGATACTTATTTTCTAAAAGACTTGCTAAAGAGTCCACCAAATTATTATAATCACCTTATGCACCTGTCAGTTTTATTTTGAAGTAACAGAAAAAATACTTACTGGATTGTTATTGGTTTTCCCTGCAAGGATGATTCTGGCTTTAACCTTGTTCATATTGAAGTTTTTCAGGTAGGCATCATGAATTCTTTTGGCAAGTGATTTAAGATCTGCCATTTCTGAATCTTCTACATAATTTTCACCTGTTAGAATTTCTGCTTTGAGCTTGGCCTTCTCTGACCTCGGCATTCGTCCAAAACGTATTGCTGATGGGAAGACATAATCAAAAAACAAACACAAATTATACAAGAACTTAAGCCTTTTACTGTTGCTGATTAGAGCAGTAAGACTTTTCTGTCTAGAAAAACTGAGCTAGAGGTGAAGAAATCATCCCCTTCCCAACACAGTCAGTGACTAACGCACTAAACTGGAGGAAATCAGGTGTCTCAGAACACAAAGTGCTATATGCACTGAGCTAGAACACATTCCTTTTCCCTCCTACATCCCCTAAATATACTTGTATTTTGTTTTCTCCTTATCGAGTTCTACAGCTCCCAATGTGAAACTCAAAGTCCACCTTGGGAACTATTAAAACAGTGAGTCAACGCTCACAGCAGGAGCTTGGCAGAAAGCACACACATGAGCTGGAGAGCTGCAACAGTCAGGCCTGAATCCCACTGCTGGCTCAGAACCTGCAGGGACATCCAGTTCTTTTCTCAACACATCTGTACTGCCAGTGGGAACCCCAGCCCAAAGACCTGCATTTACAGCTCAAAGGCTATAGGCAACAAAATCTCCTCTACCCCCAACACTCCCTACTGCTTTCTCAACAGACTAGCCCTTCAAGACTGGAGAGGAGAGCAGTCTGAACACCCAATCTAGTCATTGGGGTATTCTTCCAAGAAGCAGGAGATGCAAGGCTGAAACACCTCTGGGTAGGGAGGTCTCCAGGTTTTTGGGCAAGTGGTCTTGCCATTCATGGGCACATCCACATCCTTCTTCAGTTTCAGTTTCAGGCTAAGCCAGCCCCACTGGGAGGTGTGCAAAGGTTTGGCTCATACACTGAGTTGCTTAAGCCACATTTCAGCATTCAACCAGTGAGAACAGAACCTCATTCCTACACTGAGTAATTCAAGGCATGAACACCATCAGCCCTTCAACATGCCCAGGGGGTCTTCTCATGACACAAGGAGGTGACTCTAGGCATGATGTAAAATACAGCTGTGGACTTCAGTGGAAGTCCAACAAGGAAAGCCTGTTTGTAATCTGGCTTAGGTGCTTCCACCTTCCAGGTTGGGTGGTCATCACACCAACCTGTTGAAAAATACCTGCTCTAAACTAAAACTTACAGTTTTAAGATTATGGGTGTAAATGTAGTTGCAGCACTTTTCCTGAAGAGTATTACCAGCAAGTTAGGAGTCATCCCTTTTCCCTGTTGCCTCACATGTTTGCTCCAATGAAACTGTGGATATTCCCTTCAACTGGAGCACAAGTGGCCACAGTGTTTTTAGTAGGATGAAACAGCTTCACATGGATGTCAGTTCCTGCCAAGCAGCACAGCTCCTGCTCAGCTCCCAACTTGAGATGTCACTTTGTTGTCCAGCACACTTTTTGAGGATGGTTATCCCCAGTCTTGCAGAGACTACCAACCCTCTCCCAGTGGACCTCAATCTCGGTCAAGGCTCACTGCAGGAGAGCCCGGCTTCTGCAGAACCAGAAAGTCAACTCTCACAATGCCTCCTGCTGGGACTCTAGACTACAATGTCACAAGCAGCTTCCCCAACCCTGTTCCCACCCCACCTATCCTATCTGCATAGTTTCCTTAGGAAATTCGCCTCCAAACCTACAGCTTTTCACCTAGCCCAGCATTTACCTACTTTCACATTGCACCTGCCTCCAAGTTCAGCTTGGACAACATCAGAGCCAAGCAGGGAAAGCAAACTACGATCATCTGGCCAAGTGAGATGTGCTTTGTCATGGCTTGGCCTCTCCCTCTTCACCCATGTTGCTCAGCAAGCTACATCCTGCACAGAGAACTGCCTCGTGGGCTGAAATTGGTCTGTAAGCCACAAGCTTGCCACTCTTATCTTAAATCACTAGCACAAACAACAACATAACTTTTAAACTGGATATCTAAATGCTCTGAAATTTTACCATTCTGTTTAACAAACAACCTACCAGGTTCCTGTTGCACAGTCAGCACAGACCTTTGCCCTCTCTCCCCACTTTCTGAACCATCTGCCCAAGAGCTGTTGCACTGTAACCTGAAAAATAATGAAGGCTGCTTTCCTACAGATTTCTATCCTATGTCACTCCCCCTCACAATGGAAGCAGTTGTTCTCCTCCTACTCTTCTACAAAACCCTCGATCAGAATTCTTCCAGTGTTGAAATTTGTTTCAATGGGAGTACTGGTGCCAAAGTTCTGGGGTGAAGAAAGCAAATAAATGAACATTCATATGGACAAAGTGACATGTAGCACAACTGTATAAAGCTCAAAACAGCACATTTGGCAGCTCTGTATCAACCACATGAACCCATCAGGGAAACCGGCGTCCCCCACAGCGATTTGTCCTGTAAAAAACCTGAGGCTCAATTCATGTGTGTGAGTCAAAATGCTGTCCAGGTGCCTGCCTCCAGCAGCAGACTCTGGGTAGGAACAAACAAATTAAGGGCACTCTTACCTACCATTATGTGACATTCCAACTGAAAGGCACTTTTGAAAACGACAGTATTGGCACTTATTACGATTTTTTTTCTGAATTTTGCAGTTGCGATCACATTTATCATAGACGAGTTTTAAACGGATTGTTCTTCTAAAAAAACCCTATAAAAAGTTTGAAAAAAACAATATGTAATGTTAATGAATGTTGACCTCTAAGCTTCAATCATACAAGTAATTTTTTTTTCTTTTACCATTTGTTGTAGAACAGCCTCTAACTCAACTGCTCTTTCCAGGACGTCTCCAGTCTGCAGTGCAAGGTTGGTCACACACTGCCCAACCACAGGGACAGCAAATCCAGAGCCACCTCAACATTTTTGTCACATCACAGAGCAACACACCTGGATAGGAACTAGTTCCCCATCTCTTACAGACATTCTGCATTGTTCCATAAGATCTACATTCAAACGCTCATACTGACATGAGGCATGAGAGAAAGCTGTACCCAGACAGTTATTTCTCTCCCGTTACCTTCTAATATAGAAAAGAGATGGAAATCTAGAACATTAGAGGAAAAAGAAAATAATCTCATGGGTCATATCATCCCAAGAATTATGCATTAATGATAAGAGCAATTTGTGCCAGAGACATGCCCTGGCCCCAAAACTACAAGAGGTACAATACTAAGAGATTCAGGCAGCATGTGGTGGAGGTGAGAAATTCGGGATTTGTTGTTGTTGTAAAAGGAATGTGGCATGCTCCTCCCAGCCATACTCCCAACACAAATAAAACACTACTGGAGCAAGAAGGCATTGGGGTTTGTTTTTTTTTTTTTTTTGGTCACAGTTTAGTGTTTTGTTTTAGCCTTTCACTAACTACATGCAGAAAAGCAGCATTAAAATTATCATTGTGAATTGCTCCTGCTTGAAGGTCTGGTATTGAGTTACAGTTTCTGGATGACTTCAGAAAGAAGACCACAGCTAGGTTTATTATTTAAATAATTGCAATGGCTGGAGCTATAGTAATTAAACATTTACGTATCAAATATTTATCTTCGTATTACCCCATAAACAAAGCAACATGATTTCAGTTCTTAAGAAGAAAATGATGACTGTACCTTACAACCTTCACAAGCATGTACTCCGTAATGGTAGCCTGAGGCTTTATCCCCACAAATTCTACATTCAATGTTTAATGCTCCACTGGGTGATTCATCTATGCTACCTGGAGCTGTGGCAAAATTAATGGATGAAGGACTGGATGCTGGTGAAAGGGTGTCTAAAAAAAAAATAAAAAAAGAACACTTCATAAATACTACACTATCAAGACTGATACAATTTCTATACTAAAAACCACACAAAAAAATGAGCTTATTCTAAAAAATAATCTTGCGTTAATAGTCATTAAGTGAACTAACAATTTGACCATAAGTCTTTGAAAAATAATTCATGTTCCCAGCACAAATAGACACTAAATACAGGGTGTACCTTGCTAATTTTGATGTGACATAAGATGTCAAGAAGGAAAAGGCCTTACTGAAGTGACTCTGGCAACAAGAACTAGATGAGTGATAATGGACCAAATAAATGCACACCACACCAATGTTCTTTGCAGAAAGGTTGTGAACAGCTCATCTTGGCTTTACAACTTCCATCTCTCGTGGTGCAGGGATGAGCAAGGCATCTCTTGTTGCAGTACCACAAGAGACACATTCCTACCTCACACAGATACACCTCAGATACACGTAAGGACACCTGACCTTTGAAAAGCTACTCATAATTTTAAAGGACAATCTAAACTGAGGCCTGAAAAGGAGATGGAAGAGTCCTGCACATCAGTAGAAAGGCTGAACAGATATTAAAAGTAAGGTAACACAAATGCCTGCTTCTAAATAGCCTGGCTCAGATATTTTGTGTTTTTCTTACAATGGGCAAAGCATTTCTGAATCGTACAAAGAAATAAACTTGCCAGGCATGCCACCAGTAGATGAATACATTACAAAACTAACACGTTCCAACCTCAATTATTTCAATTAATATTTCCACCTTGTTTGAGGAAAATATTTTCTGAGGCCAGAATTTCTTTTATCTTCCATCTTGCAACTTGCACCACAAGACTTCAGCAAATTAATGGGTGTGTTATTTTAACAGACAGATTAAGAAACACTCATGAATGTAGGTCAGCAAGTATTATGTTGGAAAAAACCTTGGCACAGAACTCAGAGTCTCCATTGCCAGTGCTGCCAGGCCCACAGGCATCAGAGTCATCAAGAACAGCCTAAACCCCAGCATTTTTTTCAAGTGTGATTTCATTTTACTTGCCTTATGGAACTTGAGCCTTGGAAGTTTACATTTTGCATGTTCTCTAACCACAAAACCAGTAGGTTTTGCAATGAGCACTGAATACTCCATGAGAAGATGAGAGTAGAAGCTGATCTAAATTATTGTAGGCCTTGTACACACCTACACTCAAATAATGGTAAAGCCTCCTGCCTCTGAAGGACCACGTTCTAAACAAATACACACACATGAACCTTTTCCTGTACAAGGCATCTCTCTGATGAGAAGGTCTGCAACCAAAAGGTCTGCAATGCTTACTTCTAAAAATGTTCCTTCAGTCAATAGTGCCAGGAGGCAACTCTCCCCATTCCCTTCAAACCCACAGTGTTCATTTCAGCTGCCTCAGTTCTATTATTCCAAGGTGAAATAGGGATCACAGGCTGGGAATTGATCTGAAGTAGGAACGCCCCAAAACAAAGCACAACGTAAACCAACCATAAGGTTAATAGTAAATGGCCTCTCCTCCTAAAAGACTTGCAAACGCCCAGATTCAACAGGAAAACCTTAATGACATCACCACAGTGTCCCACACCGCTGCAGGGATTCCCATTCTGATCACTCAAACAAAGCCTCTGACTAAAGACTGTGTAACTTGATGTTCAGCCATTCTCCAGTGACATTTGTCTAACATATTAACTTTAGCTTTAAGTATTTTAAAACCATGCCACAGTCAGCTTACATATTTCTAGTGTCACTTCATCATAAACAACAATTATTGCATTAAAGTAGTTCTTAATTTCTACCATTCTATTTATGAAAGAATGTTTTATGTTCAACGAAACTCTCTTACCTGTTATAACTGAGCCATCAGATCCTGGACCATTTCCCAGTGATTGGAATTCTGTTAAACTTAAAGCTCCAGAACTGTCATCACCTAGAGACTGGGACAGGTCTTGAATGTTCTCCATATCTTGTAGGAACTCTCCAGATAAAGGACTGTCTATATCCTCCTCCTCCAAGGGAGTGAGGGGATAGAGCTGGTTTTCAGTGTCCACCATTTTGATCAAGTAGAGCAGTCACTTAAACTTCTTTTTACTGGTGAAAGAATAATTAAAAAAAAAAGTCAGACATTAAAAAAAAATATTTGAACCAGCTGCAGCACAGTGAATACAGGATTTCTAATAAAAAGGTGAAATATTATACAACATTCCAATGCTCTGGAAGCTTTATGCAACATGAATCATCAAGAGCACAGGGTGGGGAAAATTCCCCACAAGACTTCAAGATGAATGAAAGTTATGACAAGATCAATCTGTAGATTGTTGTTTTCTTTCCATTGCTCAGAAAAGTGTTTCTACAGAAGGCATTATGCACTTCCCATCAAAACCTATAACAAATATCAATATTCTACTCACTCTTCTTCAGCAGGAAAAATAAAGGAGATGCTGCAACTATTACTAACTTGCCATTTCATTCTACAAAGACCATTAGCACAGATCTATCTGCCCAATTTCTTTGAAACAGGATAGTTTTAACTGAAAAAGGAAAATAGTTTCTATGTCACATAGTGCAGCAAGCAGGAATATGTAGGAGACTAAATAACTAAATAACAGGGACCTCACTGTACCAACTGTGCTGCTGGACACACAGCATGGATAAACCCAGTAACAAACCCAGTAACACCTGGAACTAACTGTGCTGTTTGCTCTTAGTTATCTACCCACGTTCCCTGACATAACCAGAACATGCTCAGACTCAGAAATGAGAAATCCCTCGTATGTTATTTGTGAAAATAAAGTTAAATTCTTTTCTGCATGATGCATCTATTTTGTGGTGAGGCAAAAGTATTAGAGAAACCTCCAGCAGCCCAAAAGAGGCTACTAAATTTGTCTCCCTGAGGAGCCATCAGCAAAAAGAAGAGAGGAATGGCAGAGCATATGATTGGCACTGCTCCTCCAGTGTGCTCTCCATGAAGTTCTCCTGGGCTGAACCAGTTGTTCACAGCACAGAAACACTGTATTCCTCTGCAGACACACAGCCCCAGGATAGCTGGGTTGGCTCCAGGAGGCACTGGGCTCCTTGTATCCAGCTTTCCCTGCTGAATCACACACATCTCTCCAAATACCTCTTCACCCAGCACGCTTTTAAAAGACCAAGCGAACACTGAAGTCTACCTTCAACCACAGCAGGCATTATATGTCAGGACAGCTCGAGAGCTGACCTCTGAACATGGCAACAGCTGCCTGGTGTCGCCCAAACCACACCACACTTTTCCACATCTACAATCTGTAAAATTCAGCAGCCTTTTTCAGCTAAATTTCTGTAAAAACAACCTAATAGCTAGTGAAACATAAATGGAGTGCTTCTTGTTTTAACTATTAAATTACATACCCTTTTGTACTTTCAAACACTACAAGTAAATTACAGCTGCTTAATCATTAGAGCTCTTGTCAATGATTAACTGGTACTTAGGCAAGCATGGTGACAACATAACAATTTCTGAAGACTGTCAAAATATACTAATATTCACAATGCTGACGATTAATTTTTTTATAAGCACAGAAAATCTTTAATGTCTATTACTTAAGCAGTAAACTGCCTTCTGGCTTCTCTGTGTTCTGTGCATGTTTACATATGCGTATGCTTTCATTGGCAGGTTTCACATGATATGCATTGATCCTTGCTTGAACAAAAAAAAAAAGCTTCTTTAAAAAAAAAAAGATAATGAATATGAAGTTCATTTAATATTCACAGAAAGAATTTTGTTTTACAAAAATCCCTGTACATGTTACAACAGCAGATGTAGTAGATGCAGCATGATAACTCCACTCAAAGATCTGTGTCTTCTAAGTATTTACAAAAGTTCTGTGCCACAAAGACACCTGCAGAGGATTTTCTCAGTTTCCCATACAATACTTTAGTCTCCATAACCCCTTTCCTACCACCAAGTACCAACACACACAAACTGAAGACAAGAGAGTAGAACATAGAAAAATAAGGACACCATTTCATGTAATTATGATTTCAAGCTTAAACAGGTTTTACTCTCTCACATCCTGTTATCTCTGAAATATATCTATTTTCACAAAAAGTCCTTCCCCACCACCTCGCTGTGAACACCCACTGAGTAACTTACCTATAAAAACTTGAAATTGGTCCCAAAGAAATCAGTCAGATTATTAAAGAAAAATACCTCAACACGCAGCTATCAGTTACTTGCTTCATTTTTGGAAAGGGATGGAGGGATACTAAACCTCCAGCCCTGCCACATTTAATACTTGCCACACCAGGGATAACCCCTGTAAGGAAAGAGGTCTCTGAGATGCAAAGGTCTCTGGGAAGCAGTAACAAAGTCTGATCTTACTGCATAAACAAATTGATCGTGTAAAGGGTTTGCTTGCAAATACCAGGGTTAAAGTTGAAACAATCATTACCTCTAGGTCATTTTGGGAATGCTGGGGCTGAAAACAGCACATGTAAAACTCGTGATTGCAATAGATATTTTTAGAAAACTTCACTGGATAGGAAAATCCTTGAATAGGTAAGCTGCAGAATATTTCCAACATACTGATTTGACACAAAAAAAGAACGGAAAATAAGATTTGGTACCTAAAGTGTGACACCCAGACTTGCACCTGGGAAAGGATGCCTATTTTCTCCTCTGTCATGTGACAATTGATTCACTTTTCATAGTTCGTAACCTTACATACTCGTATTATTATTATTAAGTATTAATAAGACAGAGAACATTTTCTATGCACATGATGAAAATCTTCATAAGCCACCCCTTCATCAAGACTGCCATTTGCACACTTCCTCTCCAAAAAAACCCACCCAGAGAAACTCCATCTTTCTTCCCCTTACTCAGCTGTACTCCAAGATACCATAAGCAACTTACAGCTATCCTTGCCTTTAAAAGAAATCAAAATTCACATACCCTAATTTTGAAAATCGACAGCAAAGCTGCAAAGTCAGGATCTTCAAAGTCACATAAGGAAAAATTCTATGCAACCTTGATTTGAATTCTTACCCCAGCCCCATGGCAGGGGAGTGAGCAAGTGGGGCTTGGTTGCCTCCTGGGGTTAAGTCCAGACAAAAGGATATAAACAACATAGGAATGGGGGGGGGGGGAGGNGGTGTTTGTTTTATATTTCTCAGTCAAACTCAAGGACAACTTACTGAACTAAGAAGCTGTGTTTCTTTGGACTCAGGATTTTCTGTCCCACTGGATTTTAAATGACATTGGCTAGTGTATATTATAGATCAGTGTCTCTGAACAGGACCACTCCACCCTCCTTTCAAATGTGATCTTCCCACTTCAAAATATTCAGCTGCTTTCTAGACCTTCAAGATTACATATCCACAATTTCCTCCAATGCTTTCTTTCACTTATGTAACACATTTATTATACACTAAATAGTTTGGAAAATTGTTTGTTTTGCCAAGACTGCTGTTTAAGAAGTAAGTAATAACAGGGCAGCAACAAAGCTATTCAGGAGATAATGAAACTATTTATTTCAAATATCATACCCTCTAGCTTTCACACAACAGATGCAGTTACTAATGCAGAAAAAACTACGAGGATATTAATTTTCAGCAAACAGAAATAAGAGAGGTAATTCATCTCACCTAATGTCAAACAGCTCACTTAACATGTTTGGGTTGAGTGGAGCTCAATGGAATTCCCAGAGCCATGACTGATCTTCGAGGCCATGATTACACACTAAAACCATGGTACTTTTCAATCCAACCACTTCCCTGATCCAGTTCACTGCAAAGCCTTACAAATACTAGTGCTGGCTCAATGGAGAGGGCAGAAATAGGGAGCTGGGAAGAGAGACACATGTATATAACTGCAAATGCAGCCTGAATTTCCTCTGCAGAATCCAGTGACTGTGTGCACAGGCTGGGTCTGCAAACCAGCCCCTTGCACTGCCTGAAGTGAAGAAGCCAATGGCTCTTTGGTCTCCTGTGAGAGGTGAAAACTGCTTTACAGGTCAGACAGCACCTCTATTAGATTAAGGGGTATTACCATCTTTTGGCAGGGCCACGGAACTCTCATGCAGGCTGCTATGTGCACATGCCACAGATGCTCACCTTCCAGCAGTAAAACTGCCACTGAAATCCAGTAAATGGAAGATACAGGCATTTACTCTGAGTTGACACAACATGCTCCAATAAATAAATAAATAACAAAAATTAAATTAAAGTTCCAATGCTGGAAACTCAAGCTGAGACTAGACTTTAGCTCCAAGAAAGACTTCAGCTGCTTGTAAACAATAAAAAAAATCCTAGTATCAAGTGTCTTTCTAAAGGAGAATTTTAAATTCACGAAGCCCCTCAAGACCCTGGTAACCAGGAGCTCCACTCAGAACACTTTATATTTACATTGACTTCATATCAGACCAGAAAATAGATTTCACCATGTTCCATCCACACCATTAGAGGAGTCAGCCTGTATCAGAGGTAATGAAAGACCACAGCTCCCGGGTATGGGTGCAGTGAGATCTGAAGGCTGTGTTTAAAGGAGCCCCTGCAATCCCTTTGACAACACCAGCCAGATTTGGTTTCATCAGCACTGGGACAGGAAGGTTTTGCAACCTTTGCCTCCAGGCTCCAAAGACAAGACTTACAGGTCTATCACCTCAAGTTTACACCTATCTGCAATCATGCTTGCTTTCTTCCACATAAATGGATGTATCAAACATGGCATTACTTGAGTTTGCATCAAGGCCCTTCTGATAAAAGGAAAATCCCATATTGTAAAGAGTGCAGATAGAGGTGTTGTTTGAACTGCCTTCAAGCTCAAATACGTTCAAGACTGCATAGAATGCCAACATGACTGAGATTTTTTGGTTGTAGGGTTTGGTTTTTTCTCTGCTAACTGTGAGTTGTCATACCCAAAAAGTAAGTGCTTTGGAGGCTTCTGTAATTGGGAATAGGAAGATTTGATTTTGTGTCTAGTGAATGTCGAACTGAAACTAAAGTCAGAAATAGCTGTAGGACAAAGTAAAGCTTTCAAATCTCTTTTAAATCTGTGTCTGCTGAATCCTTTAAAGAACTGTCTACTCAGGACTTTGGTATAAGTCGAGAGTAATATAAATTAACAAACTATATAATACTACACTTAGGGTTATTGAAAAACCTATAATGTTTCCCTTCAATTTACTATTTTCTTCAATAAGTGTTTCTGGAGGGGTCTTTGCTGCTTTGGGGATTTTTCTTTTGTTGGTTGCTTTCCGTATTTTGAGTTCCTAGGTTTTTGTATTTTTAAAACTACATTATAATCCAGTCTGAAATTTAGATGGTACCAAACCCAAGTAAGCACTGCCAAAGACTCAAGTGAAAAACTTTGTGTTAAAAAAGTCTTTTGTCTTGCTTCAGCTTTTATAGTCCAGATACACAGAAAGCCTAAAAACCTCTCCGTTTGTAATGGTGGCTGTTTCCATTTTTATACTCAAACTGACTACCAGCCTAATCTACAGAATCAAGATACTACTGTTAATATGGCTTTAAAAAAAATCAGCCTGTAAAGCAGTATGAGTGAAGATTAGTCAGTTAGTTACATAAGTTGCTAATGCACTTAAAGCAAATATTCATATTGGAGTTCATAATATCCAGTATTTTTGTGGCATAACCACTGAAGAAAGTATATTTTATTAACAGGATATTCAAAAGGACAATAAGAACTTCTTTTCTGCAAGAAACTAAGCCATGGCAACATCTTAGTAACCACTATGTTATAGAGTAGTCTGTGTTCTCTGCCATGTGCTGCCTTTCAAGTTCACTACAGTTCCACCAATACTGCTCACAGCTCACCAGAGTTTCTCATGAAAGCCCCACTCCAATTACAGTTACAACTCCAGTTACATTTACAACTTTGCACTTGCAACACACTCCCCCTTTTTCCTTTCCTCTCCCAAACGAACCCCCAGGTTCTGCTCTTCATCCAATCCATTTCAATGTCAGTATCTCTTCAAGTCACTGCTACATTCCAGTCAAATTATTCCATGCTTGAGGACGATTCGAAAGATTACATGTGTTAATCACAACAGTTTGTGCTTCAAAGTTCTCCAGATTCTAAAGCCTCTGTGACAACACCTGGCAGGCCATGAAGCTGACAGAACATGCTGACACACATGCTGGGTGTGTGTGCTGAACACTGACATGTGGAGACCACAACTGCTGAGAAATTGAGATCTGGTGCATCATTTAACAGGCTGCTCCTGCTGCATGTACATCAAAAGCTGGGGTTTGATTTATGATTGATATTTGAAGCAAGGAGAGGTCACATTCAGACGACATACATGTATTTGCTATTTGATCCAAGAGCCAAGGTCACGTTCACACAAATGTGTCATCTGAGCATTTGCTTTATTTTTATTACCCCGTTGATGAGCCTAAAGTTATTTTACTTTCCCTGTGTCCCAAAAACTCCTCACCCATTTATTTGGTGTGTCCCAAAAACTCCTTGCCCATTTACTTGGAAGTTGCCAGGTTTTTCTATAGTTTTGCAATACTGTACAAACGTCTGATGAGCTAATTATATAAGCCAAGATTATGAATTGATTAACAGTTAGGGACACCTTCATTTCAGAGATCAAAGCTCAGATTGAGGCTAAATCTGGTTGCATGGTATGGCCAGAATTAAGAGAATTAAGAAAAAGGAACAAACCAAAAAGCCCATAGAAACTGCATCTTATGAACTGCAGGCATAGATCAGATGTCCTAAGGCATTGTCAGGTGGTTTGGGGTTTTTTTGGGGTTTTTTTTTGGTTTTTTTTTTAATTAATAGGTAAAAATGAGTTTGAGTGGTGAAGTCAAAGTTGATTACAACATGTACAGCATTTACAAACAGCCCACGCATTTGCCCCAACATGCTGCTCACTGGGAACCAGATCCTTAAGACTAAATTGGAATGCTGCAATTGTTTCCTTGTACATGTGATTACTGCACCTCAGATTATGAAAAGCGCCTGCTACACAATTTTCTAACCATACCCTGATATTCTACAGAGACCTCATTTGTTGAAGGATACAGATATCTGAGGGTAACAGGCAAACAGAAATTGCATTTTAGAGCAGTGACTAAATTATTATCTCCAATATAATCAATTCCTGAAGTAAATAATATGTAAGCCCCCTTGCTAAGTCTCCTGCAGAGTACATTTTCACTACATATGGTAAAAATAAACTTCATAAGGTAACAAATTAAAGACATCTGTGCAACTGAAGTTGTCAATTAAAATTATAATCTAATACACACAGATGCAGTGCAAGGCAGAAGTTTTAGCATATTATTGATGGTGCTGCTACATAAACCTCTCACTCAGAAGATCTACTTGCTCACATGCTTGATAAAAAAACCCAAAATCAAATAAACCCACAAAAACATAACATACATGACTGTTTTGTCAAGTAAAACATAACTTTTATAAGCGTAACTGTCTGGTAACTCTTCCTTACAAACGGGAAAATTCAGACATACTATGTTTATGAAAAGAAAAAGCCAATTGCCAGTAACTTAAATCAAGCAAACACTTGGATGCACTTTCTGAAACTGATGGTATTTCAACAATCTTTAGGGTTCATGTGGAAGTACAGATAACTTAAAATATGTTCTTACAAAATAGGATATGGGGATCTCTTTTGTTATCTGCAGACTTTTATGTGTGATAGCAAGTGGTATTTATTATTGATAACAATATATTCTTTAGTATGTTATCATAATATATATATCTCACATATATATTATAACATAACATACTGCAGTAACATACCCTTTAGAAATTCGAATCCTTGCTTTGCTATTAATAAAAATACTTGTCCTTAGCTGTCATTTGTCATAAAAGAAGGATAAGAATTAATTACCTAATCTTTTGTTTTCTGAGCAAATTTAATCTTCCTGTATTATTTCAACCTTGCTTATTCTTTAAGAGAAGAGCAAAGGATTCCTATTGTGTTCCTATGACATAAATACTTCAGTTGAATACAACCTCATTCAAGGCCATGTGTAACACTTGACAGGTGCCAATTAATTTTGAGTTTAGTGACTGGCAATGCAATTTTTGCAGCTGTATATGATTTTGGGAGTTTAAATAGCAAGATAAAAGCTTGGGAGCACTGAGGCAGTACCAGATTCCAGAAGTGCCATTCACACAGCTGTTCACTATTGTCCCCTGCCCACATGGCACCCCCAAAGCACCACAAACACACCGTGGCTGCTTCAGTCTGAGCTCGCTTGTCCTCCTGTGCTGGCTGGAAACTGAGAGGCCAAACAGGAGGGACAATTGCCGAATTTATATTGCTTCCTCAGCAGGGTCCATGTGTCTTCCTTTCTTCTTCCCAATCACCAACCTCCATGAAAATGACAGAACTTTAATGCCTCTGCAGCCATTTCTGCTCTCTCTAATTAGAGAAGATTTGCAGGTTCAGAATTATTGGGCTGGGGCCACAGGACAGCAGACCATACTTCATATACCCGACAGGTAACTAGACCAGAAGAGGTGAGAAAACAATCCCGAAAATTGCTCTCAGTTTTGGGGCAAAACTCTCTTCCAAGACTGATCTGGACATTTGCCTGCACCACCCCTTAATTCTTGCAGGGAACTTAATGGCAACATTCTTCCTGAATAAAGAGCTACAGTTTTGGAACAAAACTTTCAATCTAAAAGGAGAAGAAAAAACGAAAAAGATAAATTAAAATTACTTAATGCAAAAAGTTGAAAGGTGTGTTTAGCATATTGATTTAAGATTGTAAAAAGTTTCATTTGAGTCTTGCCTGCCATTTAATGATTAGGCCTTGCAAAACCCCTATTTTAGACAACTTAGGCAGATACAACTTCTCCATCTGACAAACTCCCAAATTTTGACACCCTGATCTCATTACACATCCTGCTCAGAAAGATAGAAATAAAAGACCCCACAACTTTGCAGCTGTACCTTTTCCTACAAAAGCTCTCCTACTTAAGACCAGTATGCCTTTAAAAGAGACATGAAGTCTCTTAGTTTTCTCTTTTCATTTATAGCTGAAACTTCTAGCTCAGGCTCCTTATTGTTTTGGCTCAGGACAAAAGTCCAGTTGCTTTGGTATCTGGTACTGCAATTTTTGCTTCCAAGATCAAGAACAACAAAAAATACGTGTCTTCCTCAAGAATACCTCCTTTCAGTCACCAGCACACTCCCTATCCCAAATCTCAGGTTACAGTCCTTTTCAATATTCTTTCAGCTGTCTTATCCCTCTCCTCTATCAGCCATATCAACCCATCCCCAAATGACCTCCTTCACCCCCTCAGTCCTCCAGTCTCCAATCTCAGCTCCTCCAGCATCTGCACAGCTGCACCCCTCACCATCTGCAACTCCTCGCATGATTCATCACCAAACATAACAGACCATGATTATTCACTGTTTGAAAAGCTACAGTGGAATTTACATCTCTTTCTGGAAGAGATTCAAGAAGGCTGAATTTGCCTTCTTAGCAGAGAACACCACCACTGTGTATTTTCAGTGGTTTTATTTCACTGATAAACTTTATTCCCTTGTCCGGACATAATAACATGACTTATTTGATAAATTAAATTCAGCTTAACAGAGGGATTTATATCCTTTAAAGAATAATGACCCTCAGATAAAATATTACAGATTTAGGCCCCTTCTGCTTGCAAGTATCTTGTTGAAAATTGAGTCATTTCAATGGGCCAGCTTTTATAGGCTTCTGCCAGCACAAAAAGAATCCAATGTCTTATGTAACTAGCACCTGAAGTTCTGTAGTTTACTTACTCTTTATTGTGCTGCAGTTTTACTCATTCGTTACAAGTATTTTTACAGGCTCTTGTTGCTCAGCTATTATGTTTAAGTCAATAAACAAATGAAAACTGCTAAAAATAAACTAACTTCAATTTAATGTCATGCCACAACTCAGAGTGGAATGTTAAACAAAATTCTTTCACTTTTTGTTGCTGGGGGATTTTTTGTTGGTTTTGGTTTGGGTTTCTTTTTTTGTTAAGAAAAAGACCTTCAATTTTATTTTGACAATTCAGACATTCCTACCTTTAAAAGTTTTTCTTTGTGATAAATGTATCACACAAAAACAAAGTTTACATTGAATTAGCATTACTGACAGGAGCCTTGGCAACAGACATGAATGCAATTAATCTACACTTTTTGGCAAATGGACATCAAGTACTTGTAATTGCAAGCTCCTGACATGTCAGATAGAGGATATACTTGGGGCACATGACTTCACAGCTCTAAATCAGGTCACTCACTACAGTATACAGATCACAAGCCTCACACTCCTGCATGATCAAAAAGTGGCAAACTATCACCCATTATTTTCCTGCCATCTTTTCCCTGCTCATCCTGTACGACATGAAGGGTATCTGGTGCCCAGTTTAACAGCAATGCCAGCTCTGCTGTACATCTGCCATCCCACTCCTTCTAACCAAGGATGCACCTGAACTGTAGAAAGGTGGAGGAAGAATGTGAGTCAAATGAAACAGCCAGGAAAAGAAAACCTCTTTAAAAAGCCATGTGTGTACTTTCATATTCCAGTTTTACTTCACTTTGCAAGGCATTGCAGCCGGCTTGAATCAGACTTTGAAAGGGCAGTTATGGGGACACAGCACACAGTCCCTCTCCGGAGCACAGCTGAGTTACTGGTTGCAAAATAAAGTTAGTTTCCTTCAGGGTACCTGGACAAGTCAGCTCAAGTAACGTAATAACTCCCCCACATCAAAAGGAAACCCCTTCCGTAGCTCCCTGGCACTGCCGGCCCCGCACCTTCCCTCTCCCTCCGCCCTTCCAGCCGCTGCTCCGCGGTGCCTGCGCGGGCGCTGCCGGATCCCGCTGCCGCCTCTGGCACCGGGAGTGACCCCGGGGCCGGAGCTGCTGCGGAGCCTCCCCACAGCGCTCTGGCCCGCAGCAGCTTGGCAGGATCCCAGCAGAGCGCCCAGCCCCGGGCACTGCGCTGCTCTGCATCCCGGCGATGCCGACACTCCGGGAACAGTCCCCGGGCAGTTTTATTCCCCAGGGCACACACAGACAGCCTCGGTGAAACAATCCCGTTCACTGAATCGGTAGAAGTGTAACACAGGAAAGCCGCAGTCAGCGATAGAGAGCTGAACAGACCCTCGGAGGGGCAGCAAACGGGACAGATAGAAGAGTATGGATGGGAGAAGGAAAGAAGGAGCCTAGATCGGATCCAGCCATGCTCTGTAGCCACACTTCTTGCACCAGCCCGTATTTTCAGGGCTGTCAGGAAGCACTGACAGAGGACATCCCATTGTTTTCTGCATTTTTGTGTTCTTACACACACACACTCCCCTTGCCATGTAAAAGAGAAATAAAATGAATGATAGCTGCCAACAGAACAGTTCTATGTTTTTAGGGGACAATCACTATTACATTTCCACAGGATTTATTACAGGACTTAAAATCTTGAGAAAACGCAACTCCTTGTAAATTTGGTTAGAATGATAGCAGCTCAGCATGCTGAAAACCAGAAGCCCAGAATGTACATTCAGCTTGAAAATTTGACAGCTGTTTGAAAGTATTGGCCTGTTTATGCACAGTTACATGTGTACATGTCCAGCACAGAACAGGTACAGGAGCTGCTCTGCTCAGTAGCCCTGTGCTGCTCACCTCTTACTTACCCAGGTAGTTACTAAAGCTGCTGCCTGATTTGATCACACTGGCCTCCTTAACTGCACACAGCATGTCCTTTAGCCTTTAGGTGGGCAAGAATATATAAACTTCACTTGTTTTATAGAAATACACACACACATATATATAGCTATTTTGTAATCTTCCACTGAAAACTGCCAACAAGCCAACAGTACTCACTATGACCTGTGGGCTGCAATTAATTGTATTTTAACCTCAGAGTGTGTGAATTAATTGACAGCTGTACTGGAGGATCCCTCCACCCTGTTGGACAGAATGCCACCAGGCACTAACAAACAAGTCTCCAAAGCACAACACCCACAAAGAGTCTCCTGACACAACACCCACCTTCTCCCTTCTCCTCCCCCACAGATGCAATTGGTTTCACAGTATATTCTTCAGCCTTACCACTCCAGGGAACGTTTTCCATACGCATTGAATAAAGATGCCAGAGAGTTTGGCTTGGTTTTGTTTGGTTTTGTTCATGGGAGCCTGCCCCATGACTCCAGTGTCAGGTACTTTGTACCATTTTTCCTGAAGCAGTAACACTAACAGCAGGTTAGCAAACATCCTCAGTAATTCAAGTCTTCACTTTCAAATAAGGTTTTGCAAATAAGACATGAGTTGTTCTTGCCTTCTGAACATTCATGTTCAGTGCTTTGTTCTGTGATTTGTTATATCAGTCATTTCCCTTAAATAACTTTCAAAACAAAACAGGCACGCAGCACTTCTTTGTGTAACAAAACAAAACAAAACAAAGAATGGCAATAGAAGCCTATGTTCAGGTAATGGAACTTAGCATAACAGTGCTGGATGCATGGATATACACAACAAAACAGTAAGACCTGCCTCCAAATCTTAATCAAAGGCTGTAGAATAGTTTCAAATGATCCATTTTAATGATTTTTTTTTGTTGTCAAATGTCAATAATATTAAGTTATTGTGATATTATTTTTCCATTTAAAATACATCAAACTCTAAACCAAAGTTCTCTCAGCTCCAGGATGTTATACACCCACAAATGAGTAAGGATTTGCTCAACCAGCACACCAAACAACAGCTCTGCTTTCCTTCTACATCCTTCTCAACAAAATGAAAACAAACTAATGAGATACTAAAATATGAAATAGGAAAATATTGGACTAACTTGCTTTCACATGTATTTCACCTGCCTGGAAACAAATGCCAAAGAGCTGTAAAACCTCAGTACAACTTCAGCTCACTGCTCTGAGTTCCTCAAGGCAGACACATTTTGGAACAAATTTCTTTTACTGTTTGGAAAGATTTAGTGAATAATTTCTCAGCTTATACATCTTTTAAAAACCATGATACTGCATCAGCATTTTTAGAAAGGGACAGGTAATTTGCCAAATGTTTGCCAATCTCTCCTACTCTTTGTGTTTCCACAGGCATGAGACAACTTGAACTTCAAACAATAAATCTAGATGAATACAGCACCACAGAACAAACTATGACTCTTTGGTAGTTTGCATCTTTTCAAAGTATAAAAAATTTTAACACCACACACACTTCAAGACTTAACAAAGACCCACACAAACCAGTCAGGTAACAACTCAAGCCTCAGGATTAGAGTGCCAAGGAGTTGTGGTTTATAATTGATATTAATCTGTGCACAAGAAGTCCTTCACTGGACACAGAAATTACACTTCTTAGATATCCAAAGACACATGCAAGGCACTTATAAATAAATATTGTTTCATAAGCAGAAACTACGAGAAGTGGTATGAGGAAGTGGAGTCAGATTTGGCAACATCTCAATGCCACATGCAATCTGGGCACACAACAGTCTCCTCATATCACTTGAGTATCTTTAAAACATGGCAAATATCACACTCTTTGAGAGATTTTAGTTTTATTTCGAGGACAGTGATGATTAAGAGCCTAACCTTACCAGCCTTTTTACTCCAGTGAAAAAATCAGCCTTCTACTTCATAAAAAGGCATTCAATATTTGATTTAACAGACCTGGTCCTTTGAAATGCTGAGCACTCTACTTCTAAAATATTAAGAATTCAGAATTCTACTGACTAGCACCTAAGACAGCAGCAGATATCAGAACATAAGGAAGTTTTACTTTGTTCTCCTGATTGTGCAACTATTTTCTGTTTATCAGTTATTGATTGGCACTGCATGCTCAGATTTCTTTCCTTGTCATTTGACTGTACATTAATCACTCTTTACAGAGACTCTATGTCCAGTCCCTGCATGTACTCACCCCTTCATGCAGCATCTTGCAAGGCTGAAACAGAAGTTGTTTTCCAGAATCTCTTCCCCTTCCATTTCATGTGCAGATTGGTGATAACAAGCAGTTCTTCATCAATAAAAAGCTGCTGACATTCTTAAAAAAAAAAAAAGAGTCAACAACACTTCCCAGGGCTTATTATACTGATTTTACACAGCCATGATGTAATATAACTTAAGGAAAACAATTCTTTATGCTTCTTCCAAAGGAAAAAAAAAAGGCTTTCATTTCACTTGGACTAAAATTATTTTTTAAATGACTGAGTTTTTTAATATGTCCCTAGTTTTACAGCAGGACCACACTGACATCTAGCTAACTAGGGAATACAACTGGCACATCCCAACATAATTCTGATCTTTTTTCCTTCATACTAAAAGAATTCAAAACCACTCAACTGAGAACCCTGTAGTGACAGCCCTGTGCTATTTTAATTATCTGTTATAGAGTAAAATACTTTTACTCCTAAAGATCATTCTCACAAATGTCCAAGTCTTTCTGTGGACACATTTAGAGTAGTTATGGTTTCCAAGGTGCACACACAGCCCCATGAGATGTCTTTGCAATTCAGCTTTTTTTTGAGGATTTACATTCCCAAGGTAGAGATTGTGTTTTTATATACTTTATAAGGCCTATAGAAAGAAAACCATACACAGCTGAAAAACACCAAACAAATTAAAGATCCAAAGAGATTTTGAAAAAGTGGATTAAAGAAAAAAGTTTAAATTCCAAAATGATGTAAGAAAATGTGCCTGTACATTTAATAAACATAAATTCAACTTCATTTATTTTCCAAGGCAAGTATGGTGCTCTCTTTTCTTCCCCCTAGCAAAAATATGACATGTGCAATAGGAGGAGAACTCAGAACCCAAATCTCATCAGGAAAGCTATAGATAAGACAAGAATAGAGCTGTCTGCAATTTTGAAAAATTATGTTTCCTTGCCCACTTTGGGACAACAGTGAGCATTACAATCCATTTTTTATAACAAAATTAGTATCTTAGGCAATATATTCTACTCTCCTGTAGGACATTATTGTCCCTAATATTTTCATAACACTCCACACGTGAAATATTAAAAGCATAACAACACAAAACCACAACTGCATGGTTTAAAATTCAGGATACCCTTTATGAAGACTGCAGTGTTAACAGAAAATGGGGACACTAAAAAACTACTGAAAAGCAAGTGACAAACCCACAAGGTGTTTCCAATGGGCAGCCCAAACTCCCTATGCACCTGACTGTAGAGGATGACAGACAATATACGGCAGCAACAGCTTGATAAGGATGTTTTTTTGGACCATGCTAAGAGTTCCTTCCAAACATGGGAGAAGACAGCGAGCATGCTGTCTGTGGAGTTCCACAAACCTCTGATAAGGTCTGCACACCCTCATCCTTCCAATACCCTACATTATATTCCTTGAAATTCCCAAAGTTGCCACTCCAAGTCACTGGGAGCTGATGGCAGCTCAGTAGCTCATGCCAGCCAAGGTTATGATACTGGTTTAGGTTTAGCAGACGTGTGACCACATCACATGAACCACAACTGCCTCAGTTCCAGCACGAGACCAGGTAGCAGCCTCAGTGCTAAGTCCATGATTCAGGATTTACAAAGGAAACGCTTTTTTACAGCTGATCCGTTTTGCTGCCTGCAAAGCAAATTTTAAAAGGTGAGCAGTGCCAGATGCCAATGAGAAAGTCTGTGCATGTTCTGTAATACAAGGAGTTTGACCACGATTTTCCTTCACAACAAAACTTATGCAACACCTTTATTAGTGCAGTACTACTAAGACACCCAATGCTAAAAGTGCCAAACATTATCATGGAAGATAATCCTGCGTGACGAATCCTGTGCTCACACTACTTCCATCAGAGAGCTTAGGAACAGCTCCCCGCGTCATTGAGTGAGGCTGGGCCAATCTTAACAGGAATACAAGGCAACACCTTTTCGCACTCCTTTCCATTGTTACTTCTGGAATGCTTTTTGAAAAGCGAGTAAGTATCCGGCCCCACAGGGACAACCAAGAACTCGGCAAACCACAAAAGCAAGTCCCGGAGGCGTTCCCACTGACCTGCTCCTCGCCCCCAGGACAGAGGACCCTCCTCTGACCAGCCGACCGGGGACAGCACAACCTGCCTGACTGAGCCGAGCCAACAGCGGGATTCTGCAAGCACATACTTTCTGCCTAGTGCCCGAGTTCATTCCAGGTTAAGGGCAATCCAGATGTTCCATTTAGGAGACATGACAGCTGCCAACCAGCCCCTCGTGTGACAGGACAGTACCCCCTCCTCTGTTCCCACCTCCAGCGCCCTGAAATCCATCTCCCCCGGGGCTTCCCGGGCGGCTCTTTACCTGCACCCGCCCGTGCCAGGCCGGCTCTGCCTGTCCCGCAGCCCCTCGGCCCCGTTCCTGCAGCCGGAGGCGGGCACCGCGCACAGCGAGCGGCGGGACCCGCTACAGCATCTCCCCGGGCCGGCTACCTCGTCCTGCCGTCCGCCGCCGCTCCGCCGAGGGCTTCACACCGCGGGGCCGGAGAAATAAGTAATAGCGAATAGCAAGGGAGGGGAGGAGAAGAAAGGACCGGTCATTAGCAAAGCCGCCGCCGCGTTAGCGAGGCGGGGGCGTCACCCAACTCCGGGCGGGCGCTCCCGCCTCCTGCCGGCGCCCCGGCCGGGACACGGGCACCGCGCGGGGGGGGAGGCGCCCCTAAGGCAGTACCGTGCATCGCTGTCGCGGGCTGCGCAGGGCCGGGCCGGGCCGAGCTGAGTCCCCCGCTGCCGGCGGGGAAGGACGGGGAGCAGGGAAGGATCGGGGAGGGAACGGGAACGGTAGCGGGGCGGGAGCGGCCGGTGACAGGTCCCGGAAGTGAGGTCGGCACACACCTCCCGCCGCGGCCGCGCGCCATTGGCGGGGCGGGGGCGGCTCCGCTCCCCTCACACCCCCACTGCCCTCACACCCCTCACTGCCCTCACACCCCTCAGTGCCCACACAACCCTCACTGCCCGCACAGCCCGCACATCTCTCACAACCCTCACATCTCTCACAACCCTCACTGCCCTCACACCCCTCACTGTCCTCACTGCCCTCACTGCCCTCACAACCCTCACTGTCCTCACTGCCCTCACATCTCTCACTGTCTTCACAACCTTCACATCCCTCACTGCCCTCACATCTCTCACTATCCTCACACCCTCCACTGCCCTCACACCCCTTATTGCCCTCACTCCGTTCACTGCCTTCACACCCCTCACACCCTTCTAACTGCTCTCAGACCCCTCACTGCCCTCACATCCCTCACTCCCTACACAATCCCCCGGCCCCGGGTGCCTCCATGCCCCCGCGTTTTTACCAGGACGTGGGGCTGAGGAGGTCGAGCCTGAGACCCCGGCACGTTCGGTCAGGGGCGCATAAAGCCCCGCCGGCCGAAGGGGCGGCCCGGCTGCTGCGGGCCCGGTGAGCGCCGCCTCCCTGAGGGGCCGTGGTTAAGCCCATCCATCGCCCTGAGTAACACTTCCCAAAATCATTTAAATGCGTGTTTGCCTTCACGTTCCCACTTCACGTAGGGAAGAAAAAAACCCCAACCAACCAATCAAACAAACAAAACCAAAATTTAATCAGGAACTCCACTTAATTAGTGAGCTGAGTAGTCAATGGCACAGTACGGGGATGATAAGACTCACTTCAGATGCTTCGAATGGGAAGTTAAATGAGGCCTAGAAAGGGAAGAGAGCACTTTTTTGGGGGTTTGGTCCATACTGCAGTGAGCACCACACTTAGTTCCATAACTTTCTCATAAATTTGGGGTTAGCGCATGGCCCTGGACACCAGAGCACTCAGTGCAGAAAGAACAGTAACAGCAGAAGCTGAAAAGCCCCCAGAGGCATGGCTCAGGAGCAGCCAGCAAAAGGCAATATTGACCATGGAAAACAGAAGCTAACTGAAGGCCTTATATTGATTTAAAGCCTTTTCAGATGGTTTCAAACTGGTTCTGGTCACAGTTCAACTTCTCAACCACTAGAGCTGCTCCAAGGTCTGTCCCAAGCTGGGCCAACACCCAATGCCACAAGAATCAGTTGATTTAGCAGGTTAATTCCCAGTTTTAACACCTGCATATTTCCCCGCAGGTGAGGTTACATGGTGCAAGTGCTGCAGTACAATTTTCTAGAGTAAGATGTTGGAATGGATGCAGGCTTTTGCCTGGGGAATATGCACGTTTTGAGGGATTTCACCACTGCTGCCAGTGAGAGGCATGCCAGGCTGACTCAGCTTTTTATTCACACCTCATCTTGTCCTGACTCACGCACAAGTGCTGTCCCAAAGGCAGTAAAAACACAAAATATTTACTGGAATTCAAAATGAGTTGTGAGTTGTTTCCTGTTTATGAGCCGTGGGCTCCTCAGCCCACACCAAACATGTAGCAATCTCCATCTGCAGCAAGGAGAGCTGTGTTACTCCAGGCATGGAGGAGAGCTCTCTTAACCCCTGTTCTGGAAGTGAGTCTTCCGAACAACTTGGAAACATTTTGTCCACGAAAATGACTGGCGTTACAGAAAGTGGTAAAGGAGGAGAATCTATTCCACACTTAAAATATTTGCACAGGAGGTTGTAGTAATTCCTTTTGTACTGAATGAGCTTTTAAAGTGTAGATTACTGACTGGATTGTGTAAATTTGTATCGCAGTTCAAATCTTAATCACACACTAAATATAAAAATCCATTAGCTATTTGATTGTACAAGCTTTTAGAAATCAGAAGTTAGATTACTTACTAAGTTTTTTGTTGGAATAACCTTCAATGACTGTTATATTCTATTAATATGAAATAACCTTATTACAATTGCCTAACAGCTCAACAGTTGTGGAAGAAGCAGCCGGATTTGTGCAGTTGTTGATTTTCCATCTTTCTAGTAGCCAGCTGGCTTTGTCAGAGATCTGCACAGCCATGCGCAGCATTTCTATCACATTTCTACTTTCATTTGCAAAAGAGAAATGCCTTTTCATTTATTTAAAGGCCAGATATGGAGTCTCTCATAGCAATTCTGTGGGAGCAGATGAGTAGCTCCAAGTCAGCACTGACTCATTCAGAAGTCTGGGAGGACAGACCATACCAGGAAAAATTGGCAGCGCCTTCGCCACCTCCTCCAACTACGGGTAGAATGCAGGAAGTGGGCTGACCCTGCGCTCGAATATTTGCTGTGGTTTCTCTTGCTGATTCGATGATAGAGGTTTTAACAGACAATGAGCCTTGTTTTTGCTGGGTCATCGTGGAATACTTCCCCTACAAAGTCGATAGAGCCATGGAGCCTTCCCGTTTGGGTGTTTATTTGAAGTGGGAACTGCAGAGACCCGGTATCATAGCCAGCACTTTATCAGCTGAAATAGCATACATAGGGTTCTGTTTCTCTTTGAGTGCCCACTGAAGCCTTACAGAACTAACATGCACTAATGGAAAATTCATTGAATTAATCTTTGAATCATTCTTATTAAAAGAATAGAAGAGGCTGGACAATCACAAAGGAACAAGTTTTATGAGCAGAGGTCACTAGCAGAGGTCTAGAAAACGTTCAGAGTGTAATTTAAATCTTTTCTGTATAACTTTGTGCATGCTGGATCCTGCCCCTTTCTGCCTGGTCAAAATAAGTTGAAGCCAAAAATCCCACGTGATAACGAACAGGAGGGCATTAAATCTGATTTATTTAATATACACAGTATGCAAATTATTGTTAAAAGCACACTCTTCTCTCATTAAATCAAACCCCTTAAAAAAACCCAAACAGCCAAGAAAACTGGTGAAGCAGAGGAGACCAGTGGGATGTATTCACCCTGAGTTTTCCTTATGAAGCTCTCTCTCAGCATAGTAGCCTGGGTACAGAAATATCTGTGCTGCTTTGCTTTGCTGTTGGTTTTAGGTCAGGCTGGATTTGAAGGCTGGTTGTTTTTAGATGCATGTCTCTCTCCTGGATTAGAGCAAAGCTCTAAGGCTAAAGGTGATAAATGAAAACATTTAGATAAGTCACATGAGACTCATCTGCCTCATTTTACTATGACAGGTTTTGGGTGGAAGCAGGATGCAACTTACAGGTTTACACAAGCCTAATGTTCCACAAAACTATTTAGACATTCGATTTTTTATAAAATCTAAAATGAGATTATATTTTCCAACAAAATAAGCAATGAAGCTGTTACTTACGTTTAATTTCTGTTAGAGAAGTTTACCATGCCACTCCATCTATCTAAGGTATGGTCTTGGTCATTCAGATAATTTCTTTTCATGTTTGAAAGTTACTTTGCTCATTACTCTTCACTTACGGAAACAATTCATTACTTGTCAGAGCATCAAGATCAAGCATTGCAGGTGTCCACACATCTCTTCCTGTGTAAAAAGACTTCAGAACCGTTGCATGTAACATCATGGTGCTTTAAATTTATTAACTCTTCTTAAGCCAAAATGTTTAGAATTGCTCTCATTACTCTTTATGCTGGTGCTGTCATTGTCGCTCTGGGTTTTCAATACATGATTACCAGCCAGGCTGAGAACTGGTGAATTATTATTTTTTTTTCAGTGCTTACCTCGTCATCATTATTAGAGCCAGTGTGTTTCATTTCTTTGTTTTAATAAAAAAGTTCTTTAAAGAAAACTATCAGCAGTGAGCAAGCCACCTTTCTTACAGTAAAGCAGGATGTCCCAAAACTCTATACTGAGGGGGAGCCCATGCTGAAGTCTTCTGCAGGATGGGGAGGAAGCAGAGAGGAAATTACTGACTTGAAAACCCCTTGTGGGAATAAGCAATTACTTTTAAAACTCAGCTGTGGCTATTCTTTCCCAAATTTGCTCTATGTTCTCATCTGAATAATTTCTTTCTCCAGTGTAAGATTCCTTTTCTATATATTTATTTTTGTGCTGGACATTGCATTACCAGATTCAGGAGGATTTAGCAGGTTTATTTGTGGGTTTTGTTTTTGCTCTTCAAGAACTGCTAAAAATCAGTTAAGCTTGATATAATAAACTTATACATTTTTAGGAAACAAATCACTCCTTGGTATCTTGAACTGGGTAGAAGTTTTTTTATTCTCTTACTGGGATTGATTGCTCCTTCCTTTCTTTGATGAATGTGGTACTTGCCACAGTGTGACTGAGGGAATAAGTTTCCTCTTGTTTTGGCAGATTTTTTCCCTATTATCCTTGGAAATAAATGTACTCTTAATTTAATTGCTTAATGCACTTTAACTTATAAATCCCTGTATTTCCAGTCCTTTGAACTGAATACTATTTGAATGTTTCCCGTTTCAAATAAAGGCTTTCTTTCTGATCCAGGTTTCCCACTTGCTCCTACTTTTGTTTTGTTGGCTCAGTGAAGCCTTCATTGCCCCCTTTTCCCGAATCTCAGTTTCCCTGTTGGTGTTTTATCACTGTGTCACTGAGATTCTCTTCTTGGATGATATTCTTAAAATCTCTTCCTGTTGTCCCCCCATAACTGTGATCCAAATCCTACTCGTGAGTGACTATTGCAACATATCTTTTGGCCCTCATTCTCCCCTCTCCAGCTAAAGCCAACTTTCACTATCCCCTCTCAAGTCTATTTACGTCAACTCTGTACCCCCTTTGACGTCTGCTTCCAATTCCCAACTCTTCTTTCCTGAAACTTACGGTGCTCTCTCTACTGTCCTTTACCAATCCTGCAGGAAACCTGCCCTTTTCCCTGCACGGTCTGCACGTGAGCATGACGCAGCACAACAAAGAAGCAAGAGAGAATGTTCGGTGGATTGTGTTTCTTAATACAATTATTAGCAATTTCTACTTGGTTTTCTTTAAAACGTGTTCTCCACCTCTGCAGTGTGTATTTATTCCCTTGCATGCCTCGATCAGCTTAGGCTGTCACTTATCAATTCTCCCAGCATCAATGCTTATCTATCCTTGTCTAACTTTAGTTGTAGCCTTAACGTAGGTTGCGGAAGTTTCTGGGCCTTCACTTGTGTTTTACGCAGATTTCAAGAAGGAATTGCTGTGAAAATGTCAGCTTGCCTTAAATAATTTTGCTTTGTAAATAATTCAGTCTAAGTGCAGAAATTAAAACTGAAGTTGCAGCTTCTGTTCGCCTCCATACCCTATACACCTCACGCACCAGAGGTGTAAGCACACCTCTGGTGTAAGAAGATGCAGTGGTTGTACAGGTTGTACTGCTACCAGAGCACCCGAGGAGATGCAGTAGTTGTATACACATTGTACGACTTCCAGGGAGCTCGAACAGATGCAGTGCTAATCGTGCATGTGTGCCTGTTTTGGTGCAAAGTCCGGTGGCTCCTGAAGGGGGCTCAAAGCTAAGCCGATTTGGGTTTGTTTGGTTTTAGCTGAGGCAATTAAAGGGAAAGTACAGGTTGCTGCTGTTTCCAGAGCTGGCAGCATGTGGCACACAGTAAGATATTTGCCGGATGGTGGTGGTGCTGTGTGTGTCCACACCACTGAATTTCCCAGAGCTCATCTAATCACAGATTTGCAGTTCTCCAGGATCTTTAGTGCAAGCAGCTTCTTTCCCTTGTACTGCTTATACTTATCTCCCCCAGAAGAAGGGCAAGTATTTCTACCATGCTGTCAAATAAAAATGTTGAGTTTGGGTGCTTTGGGTGTGTAAACGTGAGACTTAGTCAAAGCAATTAGCTGAGTAACCATTCAGCTTAAATTGTTTTCCTACCCTCTTTCCAGGCCGTGACTAAGGCCCGCCGTGATACACACCCAGCCTTTTCCAGCACTCAAACTGATACACCGAGCCTCAGCCACAGCTGCCTTGGGATGAACAATCACACTGTTCCTTTTGGGGCTCTCTACTCAATCATTGCACATCTACAAGTCAGACTTCAAAACAAAAGCACATATAATGGGGTTGATGCTTTGTATGTACCAGTTTTTCCTTTAAACTTTGACTGTGCACGTTTTTGTTCAAGTACTTCTCACTGCTCTTCACGCTGACCAGCTTTACTGTGTGAATAAGAGCTGCTAGTAACTAAGTCCTAGACAGGTCTTTTTTAAAGCAAGACTGTACTTCTAAAATTGATTAAAGTGTTTGATAAAATGATTTGTAAACGAGATGCTGAAAAACATAGAAGAGGGAGGTCAGATGAGACTTGAAAACACACTGTTATAAGACAGATTAACAAGCTCATTATTGGCTAGAAATTGAGGCTAACTGCAGGCCAGCAGCAGAAAGGCCACAGTTTTCTGATCTTGTGGCCTCAGAAACATCCCAAGATCCAGTACCACCTTATTTGTCCTCATGCCATGCTGGACCACTCCTCAATCTTCCCAGTTCCAGCTCTTTGCTGTGAACCAGATCAGGGAATCTGTTCCACTGAAAAATAATAGAAAACAGCAGCAGAAAATAAAAATAATTTCATTATATAATTCATGGCATGTGCCTCACATCTGGGAGGAGCACTGGCTGCATTCCTGCCATCTGCACTACCCTGGAAATAAGCCTGGCATCCAACCCAGCCTGACCAAGGACATGGAAAAGGTGACTGTGGCAGGGAACCTGAGGGATAAGGAAATAGAGGGAAGGGCTTCTTTCAGTGGCTACAGCGAACCCTGGGAAAGGAGGTGATTTTCAGCTGGATCATGAGGAGCAAAGCCAGAGCATATCTGTTGGAGTGTGGCCAAGTCCGGGTTGTTTGGACATAAGGAATGTAAGCAGCAGCAGGAGCCTTCGTGGGGAAGGACGTCATTGCAGCAACACGAAAGCATCAACTGCTAACACTGTATTTATCCAAACAGTAAAGAACAATTTTAAATGAGAAGAGGTTTCAAAGCTGTGTTTAGCTGGAAGATCTGTGTGGGAGAGGGGTGGATACCTTTGGACTTTGTTAATAATTAAGTGGAGGAGTGTGTTAAAGCCTATGGAATGGACAGCGTGGTAGTAAAAATACCGTGACTCATTGAAGCTGTAGGTTAGCAAACAGCCCCAAGTAAACAAAATTGCACATGACAGATCCTTGTGCAGCAAGACCCATCTCTCTTTAGTGAAACCAAACCTGAAATGCTCCATTTGCTTCTGAAAACCTCATGACCTTGTGGAAAGAATTTGATGCTGAACCTGCAAGAAATAGAAATTGTGTTCAGGAGGAGATGAAAATCCAGCATGATTTCTAAACTATACATTTGCAATATATTTTTCAAACAGTTTTTTTTTTTTAAACCAATGTCTATCCAGTTAAAAAACCCAAAAATGTGAAGAAACTGTCTTTTCTTGTATCATTTTATTCACTCCAAATGCAGCAAGAGCCAGAAGAAAAATTTGGATATATGGTTTAAAACAGGCAAGAACGAGAACTTCTCCAAGGAGCAGCCTGTGAAGTCTGCTTTTCTGGGTACTAGTGTTATGAGATGTTTAGTTTATAATTGAATTATTTCACAAGTCTTCTCCCATTTAAAAAAAAAAGTTACTATCTTTTCATATCTTAATATAATTCTCTGCCTTTCTCCCTTTTTACCTCCTGTTTATGTCTTGAGGTACATTTAGCTCTAGAAACTGGCAGACAAAATCCATGAGGTTTGAATGTAGAGCAGCAAATACACCAAAGCTGGTCTCCTGCCAGCTGCCTGCCTCTCAGGGTGCACACACACTGGTTCTCTGGCTTTGCCCTTTCTACAGCCATAGCTGGAGACTCCAAAAATTCCCAAGCCACTGGGAAATGCTGACAACAGGACAGGCAAATCACTGATGCCATCCTGGGAGCCTCCAAGAACAAGCAGCATTGTACAAGGCTGATTAATTAGAAATATATCATAGTGTTTTGCACACATTTTGAGTTGCTACCTGACAGCGGTTGCCCTGATTACCTAATTCATCTGTGTGCAACTCTGCAAATATTTGTTAGAGAACACAAAATATTTGCTGTTTTTCCTGGGGTTCAGCATTACTAATGTTTGTTAAATGTCCAGGCTGAGGTTTTCAAATGTTTCTGACATCTCGGTATACCTCCAATTTATTTCTATTTAATCTGGAAAGAAAAGAGATCTAGTCAATATACCTGCCCTGTAGATCTCATTCATGTTTACATTCTGGGAGTTTGCCTTTCAGAGCTGTGTAGAAGGTAAAGTGCCCTGTCACTGTCCCACATGTCACCAGGTTTGTCACGGCACACAGACACGCACAGAAAGCCTCAGGTGCCCAGCACAGAGTGAGGTACCCGTGGCACTGCAAGTGGGGAAGGCAAGGCACTGTTCTGTTATCACAGGGTAAGTGAGGTTAGACGAACCCAGGGTGTGAGTGTGTTGACATCACCTAATTACTTGGGGTGCAATTACAAGAACTGTCTCTCCACTCAGATTTTACAGTTAGATTAGCTATTACCTGTGACTGTGCTCCAGCACGAGCTGTAAGTAAAAACAAACCCAAGCCTCTCTTTTTTTTTTGACCCAGTAAAACTCTAATTACAACACAAAGTGGTTTTTTTCTTTTTTTTCTTTTTTTTTTTTCTNNTTTTTTTTAAATCAAGGGCAATGCCATAGGCTAGTGTTCAGACTGGAAACTGAGTCAGGAAGAAATCCTCAAGCCAGGTGTCACACAACTGCACTTCACAGTGTTCTGGCAGCAGAGGAGTCGTTTGGGGTAATATCAATGTAGAATTGCTGAAAATGGAAAACCACATTCCCTCCTCCTACCTCTTCTTTCAGGCACAGGCTCCACCATTTACCTTCTTTGGGCTTTAGTATTCCTGGCATTTTTCAGCCCCCTCCAAAAGAATGGCTAGCTGTTTGTAGGTCAGGGACTTGTGTTGCCTCAGCTGGGAGCCACAGAACACCAGAGCAGGCACAAGGGTGAGGAGAGGACACCAGGAGAGGGCAGAAGGAAGAGACCTTCCCCCTTGCAGCTGTAAGGGGTTACACTGGTTCACTTGTTTGTTAAACCATACCTTGGAAGAAGGTGGTAAAGGCCATACCCACTTTCTTTGGATATTAAAAAACAGATCAATGAATGATTGAAATCCCTGGTGGGTTGTTTGTTTTCCCATGCCACCAGTATTAGTTTTATTCTTCTTTTCTTTCCCTCATCTTCATACCCCTTGATTGAGTCAATGCTCCTCTTCACAAGCACACGCTATCCTTGCCTGCTCTCTTTGTATCAGTCCTTCAAGTCCTATTTCTTTTGCAAGCTTTGTTTTTCCAATTGGCCAATTCTTCATTCAGTATACTTTTAACATAATTATACTAAATTCTTGCTCCTATTACCTGACTATTCAGTTCTTTGGGGCTAAATCTTAGAATTTCTCTCAATTTTGTAAAGTGCTGTTTGGCTATACATAGCTAAAGGTCGTAAGACATTTTAGCAACTTTGATTTGCTCTTAGAGAAAAGATTCAAGTCAGTCATTTCCCCACTATCAATCCCAGCAACTATATGGAGAAAAATATGATTTATTACATAATTAAAGGTGAACTAGACATTCAAAAAATCAGAGTGGAATACTGGCATCAAAATGTACTTAATCCAGACCCAGTGAACTTCTGATTAAAAATGGAATACAATGCTCCCTAAATGCTCCTTTTTTTTCTCCCTAAACTCTGTAAATCCCTGGAGAGCCCAAGTGAAACAACCAACCACTTTTTATTGCTTTTTCTGTCCCTAGCTCTTACATTGGCTTTTCTCTCTAGAAATAAAAACTTTACAGCTGGTATGCATATGACACTAATGATGCTTTGATTTAGAAATACAACTAACAGATGTTAAATTAATCTAGTCAGATTTGAGGTACCTTTGAGACCTAGCTACAGCTTTTGCTTCTGGAAGGTGTGCACATTTTATTTGTACCCATGGTTTGTGAAAGTCAGGCTGTCTTTGGATAAATGATGATTTCATGTTTTTCTTAGATATCTGTTCATGGCCGTAAATTTGAAAGATGTGTACTGTGCTATCGGAGAATGTACTTTGAAGTCAGTTTCAGATTTGGTTGCTAATCTGCTGGCCCTGCTTTTCTCTTCTGTAAACAGTGATAAATAGTTTCCAGTGGGCTTGAATCCAGCAAGGCTCTTCACTAAATAGCCTCTAGGTAGAGTTACTTCGGAGTGAAGGGACAAACCCTACATTAAAGGAAAAGGTTGATAATACAAATGTATGAAAACACCTAATGCTTCCTGCAATATGTGCAGATTTCTGAATTTGGATTTCTGATTTCTGACCTGGTCACTGCTCCAGCCAGAACAGCAGGCTGTACCCAGTGCAGTCTGTACCTGACATGAGGTTTCTGATAAGCTCCTGGATATCAAAAGATTATTGAACAAATATGTTTGATACGGTAGGCTACTATTTTATATTATTTTTCCATTCCTCATCACAAGTCATGATAGGACTAGTAGAAATTAGGTTATTCAATTCTAAGGCTTTGCTGCTCCAGGAGAATAAAACTGTACTTTAAAAAAAACATTCATGTGCCTTAGGAAAAAAACCCCACCTTTATTCCCTGGATTAATCACTCAGAGCAATGTGCTAAGTATACTGAGCTGTTCTTTTTGTGGAACACGAGGATCAAGCCTTTGTCCTTGGCAGCCACATCCTTCATGCCGTGCATACTGGAACCCACCGCTGTTATTTTTCACTCCTCACGGAGAGCAGAGTGCTCTGCAGCAAAAAAATGGGGCAGCTCCTCCCAGAGGGGGCTGTGCCACAGCAGCAGCAAACTCCCAGGGAGAGCCTGGGGACACAGGGGTCATGATAAAGGTCACAATGAAAGGCTGATGTGGCATCTCTGTTCTGTGAATGCTGCTCCGGACTTGGCACCTTCATCAATTTTTATGGGTGGTGTTCAGATTGAGGCTCAGGAGTGGGAAGCTGGTATTAAAAAAAGGAAAATAATGGACTGCTGAGACGTGCCAGATGCAGAGACACTGAGGAGGAAAGAAACGGAGCCCTTCAAATTTTACTTTTTTGACAGTGAGGAACTCTGAGTGGAGCCGGGAGGCAGGATGGCTATTGACATTTCCACCCTTTTGTCTCGATCACTACCCTGCACCCTGTCTACCCCAGACCCTAACAAACAGCAAAATTGCATTCTTGCTTTCCTCTTGTATCACTACAAAAAGTATAAGTGATCAATACAGCAAGACTGCAGCTGATAGGAGATCAGTTCTGCACACCACAAAACCCAGTCACATAATCCCTTTGTCAGGAGTAGATGGATGCACATATTCCTTGTATATATTCACCTTTGACTCATGTGCCTCCAAACACCTGGGCCAGAATTTACAGAGAGACGAAGGCAGCAGCAGAGAACACCTTGCTGCATGTTAACTCTTCCAGCATTAAATGGATTTTAAAAGCACTGTTTTTCAGAAAAGAAAGGACTCATAACCACCTGCTGTGACTTAGCTTTCCAAAGTGCAGTCACTCGTGTTAACAAAGTTACTCTCCCTGTTTTGTCAGCAGGCACGGAAACCTCGCAGGGCTCCGTCCAGGACTGTGCAGGCTCTGTAGAATCATCAGATTTGGTAAGAATTCAGCCCTGCAGAAAGCAGCTGCAACAATGAGTGCAGATCTTTTGTCCTCAAATTAGTGGAAGTTTGATATAATAGATGATCTTTTAGATTGACCTTTTAACACTTGAGGTATATATATATGACTTCTCTGCAAAATGAGGATGAATGCCTAGTTACTGAATTTATTTTCCCATTTGCTTGACAGAACCATTTCTCTCTCATTTAAAAATATTTCTCCTTGCATTTGTCTTAAGGCATTACAAGAACACAAATAGGTGGTTTCCCATAAACTAATTTTTTTTAATCCTTATAAAACTTTGTCTCCACAACTAACTAAGAATACCGCCCTGGAAATTATTTAAGCCTAAAAATAAAATATTTGCTGTTTAAATTTCTCTCTGGTTGAAAAGAAAACTGTAGTACTTCTGAGCAGACAAAGCACAAGGCACAGCAGGATCTGAGGAACATATTCATCAAAGCCACTAAACAAACCCTAAATCCAGTTTTAGCAAACCATAGAGTAGCAGTTTAAAGTGCTCTGGGAGTAGTTTCATATTACCAGCAGCTGGTTTAAAATAGTAACACGACCATTGTGCCATCCTCTAAAATAATGTTTCTATCATAACAAAAATATTTGCATGGAGTAAATGGACATTGAGTAACTGTGGACTTCTGTACTGGTGATTTGCACTGTGTACAAATCAAAAACAAGGTGGAGACAATAGAAAACACCTTGTTTTTTAGCCTTTTCCATATTGCTGCTTAGAACAGTAACCACTTGCCCTTTGAACAAAGATCAAAAGACTTCTACTACCAAAAAATCCCAAAGCCCACCCTCCCAAACCTAAATAAACATAGTTCTTCCTTATTCCTAATGTGTATGACTGGTACTTCAAGCTTTTTACTCTTAGATTAATTTGGTTTTCTGGTTGCTGATAAAGTTAAATCTATTCAAAAATTTGGAAATGATGTGCTTTGAGTTATTTGGAATTGACGTGCTTTGAGTTTTTCAGTGATGAAATTTTATACCACCTCTCACCCTGCCATGGTTCCAAGACATTGCACTGAAGGTCCCCTGCAATCTGGCATGGAGGTACAGATCAAATAACAAATCCAAATTAGTTATTTCAAACATGCCTGAAAAATATTTTGAAAACACAGTGATGCCAATGAATAAAAGGCTGTGCTCTGGGTCATACTTAATGATTGTTGTTACCATCATGGAAATCTCTGTAAGAGAATTTGCTGCACTCTGGAAGAGGCTGTGAAGGAAAGAACAGGCTTTGAAGATCATCTCAGTGTGGTTTACACAAGACTTTCTGCATGTCAGGTGAAATAAATTTCAAAGTGAAGTTGGATACTCTCCAGGTTTTTCTGTGGAGACTTCTTGAGTGAAAACTTGCAAAACCAGAAGTTTAAAGTTCTGGAATGGCAGTGATGCTTGGGGCTGATCAGGGCTGCATCTACATAGCCTGGAGCTCTTTCTTTGCTACTGAATGGTTTGTGACAGAAGACTCAACCCAACTGTTTTATTTAACAAAGGAAGGATAGCAGATGATTTTTTTATCTCTTCTACAGAAAGCAAAATACCTGTTCTTGCTTAGATCCGTGGAACGGGGAGCATGTAATGGGAACACATTTGTGAAAGAGAAGGATGAGGGGGAAGTTTCCTTCCTTGTGCTGAGCTGGGTTTGGGCATTTGAGAAGCATCATTAATGAGCTGGAGTTTCTGGACCTGTGGTTTCAGGGGACTGTAACTTCTGCTTGCTAAATACTCTTGCACATGCCTTTGGCCTGTGGATCCATCCCCAGAAACTCACTTAATGCATCTCCCTATGAAGATGTGGAGTTGGGAGGCAACAGCTTAAGTGGGGTTCTCTGACATCACCACCCTGTGCTGGCTTAGTTAATTTAAATAACATCTTATTTTAAGCAACTGAGTTCTTGTTTTTTAACAGGCTCTTGTTTCTCAGGCTCTTGCTCAGAAAATTATGATGATCCTCCATAAAATACGTAAGTATGGATGAAATGGGCCAACATTTGGACCTGAAATGTTTGTTCGACTTGTGTTAGTTTGTATGACTATTCACTGAATTCACTGGGAAAGATCCAACTCAATAAAATTCTACATTTGTATTTTTACACAGGGCAGCAATATTGACAGTGTAGTAACTAAAGAGCTTGACAGCAAGTTGGAAAAATTGATAGAACTATTCCTAGGCATACACACATTGTATGTGTGCCAGGAAACAAGCAAAACCTGATTTCCCAAACATTTTGTGTGATGGGAACTTCCGCTGGCCACGTCCTCTCCCCAGTTCCTGTAGCTCTATGTCCTTTGTTTTTAGCTCTATACTGAACATCCTCCAGCATCCTTTGTTTTGGGGCAAAGCTGGTTTGCCCCTGTGCTCATGCTGCCTGTCCAGCTGGCACTCACTTTTGCAGAGACCAAAAAATTGGTCAGGCAAACATTAATTGTGTGAGGAGAATAATCATTACTGGTAAAAATTGCAGCAAAACCTGCCCAATACCATTCCAAACCTACATGTACTGTACCTAACTATTATATTCATCACCATTATTGATAGCTTCACTATTGGTTTTGGTGCAGCACCTGAATCAATGAATGTTTTCTTTGCCCGTTGGGAAATCCCATCTTTGTACTGCAGCTTTCTCACGCAAAATCGTAACTAGGTTTTAAATGTTCCGATTTGCGAAGAACACATAAACGTGGTGTAAATTCGCAGTTCATCCTTGCTCTGATTTCTGATTTGTCCTCAGGCAGGTTCGTTTCTAACCGAGCGGCATTAGAGGTGATCGATGGCAGCGAGGAGAGCGATAAACACCTGACCTCTAGTGGCAGCTGCCCGGGCTCGGTGGGAAGGAGAGAGCTGGAAATGAGAGGAAAAAAGAGATTATGGAGTAAGCTGGAACTGTGAAGTGGAACCTGAACTTCCATTAGGTTAACCTGGAATGATTGCTCTTCTTGTGTGAGTTTGTATGACTATTCATCCACAGGGAAAGACCCAACCCAAATTGACAATTGCTTTGTCAATTTTTGTTTAATTATCTTTCCACTGAAACCTCAGTTCAGAATCCAGGGTATTTCTCTTTCTGAAACTTTTCTTCACATTCATCACTATGTTTAAGAAGTGTGTGCACAGTTTTCCAAAAGACTTACAGCAATATCCTAACAGGTTTTATATCTTCATATAGGAAGATTTTGGTAAGTCTGTCACTTTGGTTCTTTCCCCCCATGCACACACAATTATTCAAGAAACCCATTTGAGTCCTCATTAGACTTCATTCCTGCTCCTCACTGACACAGAACATTTCCCCAGTGAAAATACATACTTCACTATCAGCACCCTGGACATCAAAGCTTTCCTTCCCATTGGGCTGAAAATACAGTAGCTATTCCGTAAACAAAGGTCACAACCTTGCTAATCAAGTGGTTAACCCAAATATTAAATCCCCTCATGGAGAAAAAACCGTCTTGTTTTTAACCCCTGTAGGATTACATTTCAAAGTGCTGGTTTATGCAAAATTTCTCCTAAGCAAAAACCATTGTCTGGAAGCTGTGTTTAAACCTACTTTTCATGACAGCTGTGTGAGGCCTTCAGACCACCAATACAGTCTGTTAATGTGACAGTGGCAGAGATGCAGAAGGACTGGAGCAAGGGCATCATTATTTTCCAGTTGGAGTTACAGTAACTCACGCTTATTTCCTGAAGCCAGAGTGAAAATGAAACGACTCAAAGAATTCTCATAAAAGCCATTAAGTTATCATAGTTATGTCCAAAAATCTTATAATGTTTGAGTCATTTCTATGTTTCCTATTTAATAAAAATTTTGCTGTATTTTTCATCTAGTAGCCTCTGAGAAACTGATTTTTCTGCTCTCTGTTGAGACTAGTTCAAAATCTCCTTCTTTACCTTCAAGGTGCTCTGGCAAAAGCCCAAGATGCCCGATGGCTTGTCCTGCACAAGAAGTCAATGTGAATTAACAAAAAAAAGGATGTGAATTTAAAGTGAGTATAACTCGAGCATGTATAATTTCTCTGTGGACACTCATTTAGGAGTCAGCCGGCCATAATTACCTTAACTTAATTCACGCTCAAAATGAATTAAACTGAAGTGAACTAATGGTTTGTCAACATGGGAGAGACACTGTACAATAAGCTTGGTGTAAATTCACAATTCATCAGCTGCTGGGCTCTGACTTCCCTTGTGGAAATGTAACATGCCCTCAAGGTGCCTTTGTATGAGGTAACTTAATTTTTTTAGGGGGAAAAAAAGGCTGTATATGGAAGCGTGGGCTGATTGACGGCAGGTGCAGAAGTGATTGGATTTCAGTGGGGCTATGCTGGAGAAAAGGTCAGCATACATCATCTGTGCAGTTGAAGTTTCTCTGCCATTTTGGAACCACAATGGCACCTTCTGTGCTATGGGGTCTGTTTTGAACTGCAGAAAGCCAAACAGCATTTTTTTTGATGTTTCCGTAGCAGGGGAACAGCCAATTAGTACCAAGTACCTGGTGTAACATCGACTCATATTTTTATTCACTATTCAAAAATCACCATGGAGGAGTGCAGAGAAGCCCATGCCATTTCTGAATGAAAACAGCCAAAAGCAGTTACGTACTAAAATTTACACTGTTACCCAACTTGGTTTAACTTTACTGAGTATCTCGGTATTAATTTCCCCTTAAATGATTTCCCACCTTTCTTTATTCATTAGATTTAACAGCATTTTCTGTTAGCATAAGCAAAGCAGTAAGAAATACGGAGAAATGTCCCTCCTTGCAGTACTCCTTTAAATGTAAGCAGCATCGTCAGGCAGCCTGTGACATTATTATCCAGTTAGGAAAACATCCCTGGCCCCATTCACTCAGCCGTTCCTGCTCATTTTTCCAGGCACAGAACGTTTGTGCCGTAGCAGGCCTTGTCAGATTTGGAGCCCTTCCAGTACCTGATGAGCATATTAACAGTGCTCCCATTCATGGCCCAGAGCCTGCCAGTTCCATCTAATTTTAGGGAAGTTGCTATTTATAGTCGGATGGCTGAGCTTGCTCTGGTGAAAGCCTCGCCACTGCTGGGCGTGGGGGGGAATTTTATATTTCTGCGCTGTTTTAGTTGGCACACGCAAAGTTCATGGTGGTAATTTACCCAAGTCCAAAATACTCTGCCATCCTCCCCAAGGAGCAGCAATGCTCTGCCTGAGGATTTACACCGGGAACACTGTGGCACTGTTGGCTGCCTGGTTCTCATCCAGCCACGTGCTGGCTGTGCCCAGGCACAGGTGACCCAGAAGTCAGACGACAGTACAGAATCACAACCTTTGCTAAATTACTACATGCAGAGAGGTTCCAAGGTCCAAAGGATGGGGGAGAGGGGGAGAATGTGGACCCAAATCTCTCAGTACTGTGACTCCTGTAGTACAGGTCAAAGTGTATTCCTTTTGCCTTGTTTCCAAAGAGTACATGAATAGCAGTAGAAACAATACCTGCCTTTGCACCGCAGGATTTTGTCAGAATTTATTTACTAACTTTGCAGGTAGTGTTAAATGCCAAGAAAAGTTATGGGGAAGAGATTCTCCAACGTGGACTTGGTGGTCAAATTTACTAAAATAGGCTGTTACCACTTAGGCATTTCATCGATGTACCAAGAACTAAGACTACACTGTGTATATATGTACAGGTGTGTTTGTGTATGGAAAACTGAGAGAGCTGAGAGGAAATCAGCATTACAGCTCATTTTCTCTTGCAGAAAAACAGCCACATAAAATGTGAAAACTCCAAAATTATTTCATTTAGAAATACAGTTTTCAAATCATATATAGTCTGGTGCTGTAAAGTTGTATAATGATCCTTGGGAAAACATTAGTTGACTTCTTCCTGTTCAAAAGATACTTCATTATGTGTTTTAGTAATTGATAATCTGTTCCCAGTTTTATTGGCGTGACAGGATGGTGGTTGAAAAACTAAATTCATGTTTAGTAAATTGAAATTGGGGTTCAGCTCATGTTAGATTTTCAAAACAAATCCTGTCCTTGGTAGACGAAGATTCGAGTCACACAGTTTCAGTCAGATTGTAGCATTTTAGCTTTAAAACACCCAAAGTTGATTGTGTCTACACATATTTGTCTCTGGTATGGGTAATATCCATTTCTTAGATTTGTAGGAGGTGCTTGCAGGGGCTGTTTACTCTCTTTCTGATGTTGTAACTTGCTGACATAGAATACCTGTTCTGCTCATCCCTCATCCCTCTGCTGCTGTAGACTGGAAGACTTAGAAGCTGGAACAAATAAAACTGTGAGAGTAAAAGAATAATCCTTGTGCTCATCAATCTTAATTGCATTCTGGTTCCTGGTTAATCTGTGTATCACAACAAGAAAGGAACATTGAACCAGCAGAGATTCTGGTTCAGCTGAAATTCATATTCAGCCTGGCTGGGATTCTGCTGAGGCAGAGCTGAACTGGAACTGAACCAGAAAAGCAGTTGAAGAAAGAAATAATGGCGTAATTCTGTGGCTAATGTGGTTCACAGGACAAAAAGTATTCTTTTCTCTATTAATTTGTAGCTGACTGCTGCATGTGATAAAGCCCATGCCCCATGGTCCAGAGGCCATGGGCTGGCAGAGGACTGTCATTTCTCTGACATTCAGAGCCAGAAGTGTGTTTTAGCTGCACAGTAATCTCAGTAAATGCTCTTCTCCCGCCCTCCTCTCCAGCTGCAAACAGATGTTCCAGGAAAACGAGGGGCTCAGATATTACTGCAGATACAAACTGCAGTGCTGCCTAATGAGAATCACAGGTAAAGCTGTAACACAGCTCTGAAAGGGCCCTGGATTAACAAATATTTTATGCTGGTTGGAGCATGAGTTTAAGTCGATGAAGATGGGCCTTGTGTGTTACTGGCAAGGTAACCCTTAGCAATCCTTGCAGCTGCAGGAGAATTTGGGGGTTTTTAGGTGTGTACAAAGAGGTGGTGTGTGTCCAGAGGGGCTTGAGCTTCCTGTCACCAGCAGCCCCAAACCCTGCAGGGTGGGTAGAGCACACGCACATGTCCCAGTGAAAGAAACAGCAATGATGACATCTCACCCACATCTCAAAACACTGCGTGGGGCCAGGGGAGGCAGCCCTTGAGTGAGGTGCCCATCCCATAGGTTTGCCCTTGTGCACTCAGGCCAGAGGGGCCTCCCCTCACAGACAAAGTTTCAAATGCTTTGGTTCAGCCACTTCTGAGAACCTCCTCCATGCACAGCTGTCCACAAAAAACCCCACCACAATTTGAGAGACTCCTTCATGCACAGGCTGTCTAATATCCCTCCTTGCACTAAATCAGCTTTTCTGGGTTGCTTGCCTTGTGTGGCTTTATGTTGTCTATTAAGCAAATTAATTATACTGTCCTTATTGCTTGCATTTCACATATCTTTCCAGCCTTCCCAGAAAAAGCTGACATGTTATTGGACTTTGATGATTTGTACTTTCTTCCACCTGTACTTCCTTCTTGCAACCCATGGAGACATTGTGGTGGTTTTCATTATTATATTCAGGCCCAGTGTGGTTTTCCTCTATAAATGCCTCCAGTGAAACCCAAAACATCATCACCTTGTTACTCTGCACCTTGTTACTCTGTATAAGGGAGAGTAAAACCACAGCAAGTGGTGACCAACCCCAGAAGCTTCTCCTGCCACCACCTGGTGGGTTGGGGCTGGGTTTTGCAAGCACAGAAACTCAGTGTCTCCATCCTTCTTCCTGGGTGTTATCTGGCACTGGTACTCCTACTCATCCCAGCCATTTTAGAGCATTGATGAGTTAAATTACAGTGACTTTGTGGAATGATTTTAAATTAATCAGACAGTATGAAATTAGTGGCTCTTCATATACCTCTGGTACTTGAAGAGTTGGTGAATTTTCCTGTATGGAGAACATCTGCCTGGTAGCAAGGCAGGGATTATAACTTCAAGGAAATCTTTTGCTTATATGCTGAAATAAGACATTTTCCTCTACAGAAAATATTTGCCTTTTTTAGCTACTCTGAGGTAAAGCAATTTCTTCCATCTTTCCTATCCCCAATCCAACTCTTTATGTTTGAGGTGTATTGCAGTTTATTGTTCCCAAAGCAAGAGCATCAGGATCATTCTTCAGTCTTGACTGATGCTGTGACCCTAGAAAATTTAGACTTTTATAGTAATGGCCCTCCACTCTTTCTTATGGCAGTAATTTTGGGGTCTACAAACACTGACATCTGTATCCAAAGTAGAAGAAAATTTGAAATTCTGGATGGATCTGTGTCTCCACGTCAAGGAGCGTTGACAGCTTTTAATTTCCTTTTGCAAGTTCCTTGCTGCTGCAGTTTCTCTCTGTTGGTATGAGCCAAAGCAGTCAGGTTTTTTTGTACTTTCTTGCTGCTTAGGACATTTCTGATCAGCAGCAGCCAGCTGGCCAGTGGCTTTACCTATCCATCTCATATTTCTGAACAGTACAGTAATTCTAATTTGCCCAGACACTGTAGCTGCCCCAGAGGTTTCACCTCCTCAAGTCTGCATCACCTGTAATTACTTCTTGGGAAGCCTCCTGATGTTAATTTTAATATTTTTAGAAAGCATCCAGCTCCTATTTAAGGCTATTTTGATCTTTTTGATTTTTGTGTGACTGTCAGAATTCAGTTTCTTTAGCTGCAGCAGTTAATCAGCTTTTAAAATCTTGCCTATTATTTCCACTGGGGAGACTGACAAAGATACCACCTGTACTTTCCTGTTTGACCCAAGGAGAACATCAGTTCTGTAACATTTTCCCCAACCAGACCCGTTATGTATTTTTTCCATGAGCATCTCCCTGTGCCTTCTAAGATGTCGTGCTGTGTAATTAATTTTGAATAAACCCTTCCCCTGAAAGGTTAAAATTAAACCAAGCAGCTAAACTGCTCACATCAAAGCCAATACAAATAAGCCTCCACTGGGGACTGAAGAAAATAGTTTTGTAACTCAGATTTTGGTGGGAAAGGAGCACGAAGTTGAAACAGAAATATTTAGAAGTGCTGAAAGGGAAAGTAACTTCTTTCAAAGAGCAGCTTTATATTAAGTCAGTAACACTTGCTGCAGAAGAATTGAAACTTTGTATAAAGGCACTATTGTACATGGAAAACTTGTTAAATAAGTAGGAAGGGAGGAAGGAAGATGTTAAGGCAGAGTCATACTGGGGGTTTGTAAGTCACAGCTAATGTTTCAATGCTGTCCTTTATAATTTATACTGCTTCTTTAGGGACTTCCTTATACTGAATTTTCTCATATTTTAGATGCCTCAGTTTCTACCTTTTGCCAGGGAGCTTCACGTGCATCTCCCAGATTCTCAGACAGGTCTGACAGCTGAAGCTCTACCCCACATTCCCAATGTCTGGAAGCTGAAGCATTTGTTTTGTAGTTGGAGTGCATCTGTAGATTTAACACTTCACATCCATCATCCATCCATCCANCCTGCTGTGGCTGTGGATGATGATCTGATGATCATTCTTCAGCTTCTCTTCAGATCCAGTTTATTTCAGCTTGATGTATTATATTAATCTAGTATTTAATTTTTCATTCTTGCCATCTTTAATAGACACACTGACAGTCCTGGCAGTGCTGAAACATGATCTGAGCAGCTTCCTCGTGTCTCTCCCAAGCCCTCCCTGCCAGTTCCCCTGTCCCTCCATCTCCTGGGGATGTTTACACCTGCAAGTCAAAACCTCTTTTCCCCTGACTGCTTTCCATGACGGCCTCTTTCACATGAGGAACTGAAAAGCTTTGACAGCTGCTGAATATTGAATTGCAGGAGGTCCTTCTGCTCGGTTTGCAGAATCTCACACTCTCAAGAGTTCAGATTCTGCTTGAAACAAACTTTCACTTTGAAGACCAATTCAGGCGGAGTTATTTTAAGCCAATGTCTACTCTGTTCACTAGAAGATGTCTGGCTGAGCAGGAGGAGTTCGTATTTTGAAAAACTCAAATCAGACTGATCAGGAACAGCTTCAGACTCTCTCCAGCATCAGATTTCTATCTCCTGACTAAGCCAGCTTCTTCCACTAGAGGTTCATCTGGCTCCCAGCTCAACTAATTATTTTTCCAACCTGATCGGGTTGCACATATGCAATCTCAGTTGAATTTCCATGACCTGTGTCCTCCCTTACTCCTGCTTCTAATTTTCTATTCTCAGGATTCCCTTCTCCTTTATGAGAGAGTGGACAAGTATCGTCACAAGGGTTTCATTCTTAGCATGGCTGGCAGCACCTTTAGCCCACTAAAAATTTGCTTTGGAATCAGGCTGGACACAGTTCAGCATTCAGGGCATTAATTACAAACACCGGCTCATTAGTGCACATCCAGGCCTCACTCTGCCTCCAGGAACTCCTGCACATCAGGCAATGCAAACTTAAAAGAGAGAAATGAATAAATTCTTTAGGACACTGACTCTATCATTCAACCAGAAGGAGTGTAAGAAGAGATGGGTAGAATTTTCTCCTCAGAATGTCCATTAAATTTTGTCTTTTACAGAATTTTACTATGCTTGAAATATTGGGATTTCTTACATTATTTGAACAAATTTCTCACTGCTTTACTCTCCTTTTTTTTTTTTTTTTCTGCCTCTTCTTTGTATAAGAACCTTGAAATAGGAGAGAGTTAATCTCTGTTTCTGAACTTGTTTTGGTATGGAAAGGAATTAATTCTGTATATTGAAGCTGAATTTTAGACTTTTTAAATCCTTTTGTTCCAGTATCTGCATGAACATATTGATCAGGTCACGGCTACTCAGGACTTGTTAGGATGAACCTGGAATTTAATGCCAACTTTTGGCGCCCAGCTCAAGAAAATCGAAGACATTGGAAGACACCAAAAAACTGGAGAGGGTCCATTGGAGGGAGGGTTGGAGAACCTGACATATGAAGAAAGACTAAAGGATTCCCCAGGCTGGGTTTGTTCAGCCTGGGGAAGGAAAGGCCCAGGGTGAGTCTTGTCAGTGTCTCAACACCCAAAGAAGATGGTTCTAGAAGAGATGGGAACACTCTTCTCCAAAGGATTCCTGGTGCCAGGACAGGAGGCTGTGGGCATAAGGCAGTTTAAGGGAAATTCCTTCTGGGTATGGGAAAAAAATAATTCTTCAGCCAGAAAATAATTGAGCAGTAGGCTTCCCAGAGAAGAGGTGGGACCTTCCTTAGTGGAAATATTAAAGATTTTGCTTGACAATGCCCTGGATAATCTCATTTAAGGAAGAAGAGGCAAGTTCAGCCTGCAGCATGCACTGCTAGGAGAGACTTAGGGCACAAATCAACAAAAAGCTGCATTTCATTAAATGATTATACAAGAGCAGAGCTTGTCTGGTGCTAAAGCATCAGCAAGACATTTCCTCCAAGTCACCAAGTTTCCTGAAAGCCAAAATATCATCCAGTGCACCGGTGCTGCCATAGCCAGGAACTGCCAAATATAGTCTCTCCTAAAATTCCAGTGATGCCTGGCTACTCAGAGCACAGAAAGTGTTGCTGAGTCTCTCAAATGAGGCAAATAACTCAGGAGCTGGTAATTCCAGGCATGCACAGCAATGGCAGATCAATGCCTTTGGTTATCAGAAAATCTTTACATAGAATGTGCAAGGCACTTGCTGGACACTGACAGTTGAGAGGCTTCTTCAGGGAGACTGAAATCTGAACCATCCAGTGCCTCCAGAAGAGGTCTCTATACTTCAGAGTGAAATTACACAGTGAGAGATTGCATCTGCAGATTATCTATCCATCTATCTATCTATCTATCTCATTTNCTATCTGCTTTTAGTTAAACTTTTTGCTTGGCTCTGGAGCCTGCAGCATCTATTGCAGCCAGGGAATCGAGGGGAGTCATTGAAACTACAGTGAGGAAAAAAGGATGTTCATATTGTAGCAGGTCTTGCCATATGTCAGATTATCAGTGATACAGCTTATGCAAAATACACAAGAACTGACTGATTTAGATGCTGCACTTAAACGTGTGGAATAGTGTTAGTGTTTCCAAGAGGTATTGGCTTTGATGTCATGATAAACAGCACATCTGTGAGGATATAAGCACGAGAAATTCAGTAATCAGTTCAAAAATAGAGAGCTGAGGAACACAAGGATCCCAAGGTCAGTGGGAGGCCACACATCTCCCCTTTTGGCAAAGTGACATCATTCACCCTTCATGGGATGTCACTTTGGAAGAGACCTGGAATCTCAGGAGAACACCCAGAGCTGAGAGCTTCTCAGGCAAAGCCAGGCTCTGAGGAGCTGCACCTGGGACAGAAATGACAACAGCAATGGGTGACAAAGCACCAAACCTCCTGCAAATTACTCCTAGCAACTAGTTTGTGTTTTAACCATATTCTGTGTTGAAAACTGAAGGGGTGCTGCTTGCTTTATAAATGTGAGTCACCTGTGAAATTGGTTAAGAGGAGGCAGTTTTGTGGTGACTGTCAGTGCTGATGTCTGCCTTAAATCTCACAAGAGTCCAGGCTTCTGAAAAAAAGGTGCTTCAGCTGTGGACTCGTGAAAATTCCAAGAGAACATCTGGGGACCAGCCTGGTTCAACTCTCCTCAATCTAGAAAGAGCTTCCAATGTGAGCAGCAACAAGCAGCTGGAGAACTGGAGAGGATGTTGCTCTGGGAGCTTAGAAAAGAAGGGGAACTATTATGCAAACTGTTGTGTGCCTTCCAAAAAGAAACAGACCACCAGCATCCTCCCGAATAAACCCAACACAACCCTCACACCATGGGAACCTTGCTACAGTCCCAGGCTAGAAGAGAGAGAAATTCCTTTCTTCAGATGAAGAAATAATGATAATAAACCTGAACGAAAGGAAGCACACCAGACCTTGTTTTATTAATGGAGAGAATGATACTGTAGCTGCAGGGGATTACAGCCCTCATCCAAGAGAGAAAAAGCTCCTGTTCTTTGCTTCTGGTTCAAGACCAGGCTCTCAGTAGTAGTCCCCGGCTCAGGAGTCAGTTGTGGGCTGTAATTACAGCTTCCCTCCCCCTTGCCAGCTGTTTCACTTCGCTGTTTGAGGCAGTGTTTAAGGCAGGCCATGGTCCTGCAGGTGACTCCCTGCAGCTCTGCCCGTGTGCTCCAGACACCTTGCACCTGCTGCAGGTCTCACATCATCCATCTGCAGGCTAAGGGCAAGGCCTCTATTCTTTTTATGTGCTACAGTTCAGGAATAATTGATGAACATCTGTAAATAAAGCTATAAAGTAGAACTGCTTACAGCATTATTTTCCTTGTCCCACAGTCCTAGCCATGGAATCGGGCATGGCTTTTGCTCCACATCTCCATGAAGAACTCTCACAAATGATCCCCCTTCAGCCCTGGGAACAGAGGAGCTCTGCAGGACAGCACTGACCTGGAAAACCCTCAGCTGCTGCCACAGCAAGAGATGTCAGGAGACAGAAATCCTGCCCAGATGAACGTGGGGCTCCTACCTGCCCCGATGCAGTGTGTCTTTCTGGCACTCTGTGTCTAAAATTCATTTAATTCACCGGTGGCATTTTGGGATTTCCTACATGTGCTAAATCGTAATGAAAGACATCCGCTGATGGCAAAGTCTCTGGGCTCAGAGGATTACGTGGGGTAGGGCTGCCTGAGACAGCCCAAATCCACTTGAGACTGAAAAGGTGTGAGCAGTAAATAAAAGGAAATCCTGGATCACCATATAGTGTTCAGCTCCCACACTTTGACCTCCTCTGGTCCCTCCTATATTTTGTTAAGATCATATTTCTTTATGTGCTGCCTGGCTTAAAAGCCGTCATAAATCTGCGCCGCGCAGCAAGAATAACAGGGAAGGCACCGTGTAACACAAGGCGCTCTAATTCCATCCCAGGCACTCGGAGGGAGCCGTAAATCACCTTGGAGAGGCCTCAGACGGGAGAACTGGGGGGAGGCTGGGAAGGCCCGGCCCTTGCCACTGGAACCCTGCTGCCCTCAGGCTGAGGTGAGCACACCTACCTCACAAATAAAGCCTTCTCATGTCTCCAGACCTGAGCAGTGATCAAACTGCGTCAAATACTCTTTGGGGAGAAGCAAACCCACCTGCCTTTGGTGGGAAATTCCCTGTGGGATGTGCCACACGCCGCTGGTGGGAGCAAGGCCCGGCCGCTGCTCAGGCCGTGCCTGTCCAGGTTTGTCTCCACCTGGCACCAGCTGGGGACACCAAACACCACACCTGGCTGGGCTCACCTGTGGCCAAGGCACTGTGGTGTCCCAGCTGCAGACACGGCTCTGGGCCAGGGAAAGCTCCACCAGCATCATGGGCCTTTCACAGCTGGACCTGAGAGATGGCTGCTGTGGGGTGTGTGCCCACATGCTCACCCAAACCAATGCAGATGCAGCTCCTCCACTGGAAATTTGGGAAGAGATGGGGCTAGGGATATGCTACCATCTTCTAGACAGGAAAAAAAATCTCTTTTTCTTTGCTCCAGTGGGAAAAAACTTTCAAGTGTCGAAGTTTTCCAAGGGAGACTTTCCTAATAATAATTTTGCTCAAGTTTAAAAAAAAAAATTGTGAATAAATTTTTCTTTTTTCTGCCAGCTAGTATAATATGATGGATATAGTATTTTTATAAGGTTTGTTTGTGCTACAGTTAAAACTTAGTAAAATTTGGAAGAGATTAATTGCATTCAATTGCATTGAATGAAATGAAAACGTATTTGTCCATCTGAACTTCCAAACTCCGACTCTAAGTTTTGCTAAGATGCAGGAATAAAAGGTAAATCATTGAATCTTGGGCCATCAATCATTTTATTCTACCCATGGTAAAAAGCAAAAAAAGAGGAGAGAAAAAGAAAATACAACCAAAGTTGTGGCCATGTTGAAACTTTGGAGGAAAAAGTTGAATAAAAAGGAGGAAAAAAGTATGTTTCAACCATGCCAAACCTCAGTGGAGGTCACTGGAATGAGCCAGCAAGCCAAGCCTAAATAAAAATAGGACCTGTGGGATTCTCCATCTGATTTTCAAATAGTCACTGCTACATTTATCAAGCTTGCAGTTTTTTACCAGATGTGAGAAACACAGTACCAAACCCAGGCTGAAGCCAGAGAGAAGAGTGTATGCTTCCACATGGGAATAATCTGCTCAGGAAGGACTGTAAAGTCCAAGACTGGACTGAAACCCCCCAGATCCCTGGGTGCTGTCTTGTGAGTTTTAATAATTTCACCACAAGTGAGACGTTTTCATCACCTAAAGCGAGATGTTCAAAGGACCTGTCTTCCTGTGTAAAGGAAGGGTTAAACTGCCTGTTTTCATGAAAGGGAAATGCCAGTTTACCCTATCAGGAACAATTTTATTTTCAGTTTAGATGTTTACATTAAGAACCGTCTAAGAGTGGTACTTTTATTTGTTTTACTTCAAAGTGCATCAAGTGTTTCTCACTCTCTTCCAAGTGTTAATTAACACCAGATATTAATGAGTAAACAGCTGCTCACTTTCAGCTGATTGAGAAACCTTCTTAACACGCTTTGTTTGCTTTATAAAATCTCACTTGGGCTCCTTGAGGATGAAAATATTATTATTTACATTTGTATAAGCAAGCTGGACTGGAAAAACCCAGAGCAAGAACCTCTGGAACATGAACATAAGACACATCAGGGAACTTATTTGCAACTGTCACTTAACCTGGTTCCTTGCTGGGTTTTGATTAGTGTCGGAGACTAGGCACAAACAGTATCCTACAACCAAGCAAGTTTTTATACCATCAAATGCTTATCATGACTGGTGCTCATTACTTTTAATTGTAGAACAATTGAAAGTGTCCATTTGACTTCGGAACAGAGATTTCTTTGAAAACCACTGGGTATTTTAGCCTAGGTTTTTTGATACCATTGTCTTGCTTTGTTGAGCTGAATTTTTGGTGAAATCTGAGCATGCACATCATTGAATCCCAGATCCTCACAGACATCTTTCCAGGCTGCCATCTCCCAGTTTTTGTAATGGAAGGTAACATCTGGATGCCTTCATGGATAACCATCCATGAGTCACATGGATCAGAGCAATGCCAACATAGCTTTAAAATGTTTTGTTAATGTTCCTGTCATTCAAGATCAGTGTGCTGCTTGTAGGGCTGGGCAGTTTTGGCTACCACAATAAGAAAGACTTAAAGCTCTTAGAGAGCATCCAAAGGAAGGACACGAGGATGGTAAAGGATCTGGAGGGGCCATATGAGGAGTGGCTGAGGGCACTTGGTCAGTTCAGTTGGAGAAAAGGGGATTAGGGGGGACCTCATTGCAGTCTGCAGCTTCCTCCTGAAGGGCAACCCTGATCTCTGCTCTGTGCCCAGGGACAGGCCCAAGGGAATGGCTGGAGCTGTGTCAGGAGAGGGTTAGGTTGGATATCAGGGAAAGGTTCTTCCCCCAGTGGGTGTTGGGCAGTGAACAGGCTCCCCAGGGAATGGTCACGGCCCCAAGGCTGTCAGAGCTCCGGAAGAGTTTGGACAACACTCTCAGGGATGCACAGGGCAGGATTGCTGGGGTCTCCTGGCCAGGCCTAGGGGTTGGACTCAATGATCCTTTGGGTCCTTCCCAACTCAGGATATTCTGTGTTTCTGTGAGTCTACTGTTTACCTCCCAGTAAGAGCACAATGCTGGGCCCAGGCCCCGTGTGGGAAACCTTTCTGAGCCCAAAGCCAGGCTTCCTGAATTTCCCAATGAGCACCAGCTCTCTCCCTGCAACCACAACTGCCCCTCCTGTTCAGCAAGATGAGGCGTGCCATGTCATACCTGGTACCAGCATGGACTGGCACACCAGTTACAGTCTTTCTGGGCTTTTGGATCCTCCCCCAGTATAAATACCCCTTTACAATTTGCAAATTTCAGCAGAGTGCCCTTGAACCACTCCTTTGTTCTATGCTTTTGCCTCTGCTGCAGCCATGGAGCAAGAGCTCCAGCAGCTGCACTCCAGGGCACTCACACACGGGGGCAAGACTGGATGTTCACAGGTGGGGCTGGCAGCACACATCATTAGGATGTTATTGGGGTCTTCTGTAAATGTCTACCTTTGCTTTCATGTTTTTGCCAAATGAAGTAAAGATTTTTACACTGGGTAACTGGTTTCAGGGCAAAAGGAAGTTTGTTCATGTTTAAAAACCCAACAAAACTGTAAGAGCCTTGAAAAGGTAGAAGAGGCAGAAGACTTCACACATCCACACCTTGGAGACCCAAAGTTCAATGGCTTCAATGGTGGCTTCAATGTCAGAGAGCTGCTCAATGTCTTCTCTGTGCCTTCTTTCAAAACGCCACACATTTTCTCCAGGGAAGCTAATAACTTCCTCACAGAAGGGAAGCTAATAACTGAAATCCTGGCCTCAGAGAAAATCCCACACCCACTAATTTTTACCTGGCCTATTATAAGCAAATGTACAGGCTTTGTTCCAGCAAGAGGTATTAAGCTTTTGCTCATCAACAAATACTTGCTGGCACACTAAATTGAAGAGAGGTGTTTGAGTGGACACATACCATATAAAAGTGCATGCCATGATACACATTCCTCAAGTGATGTGTACTCATGATTAAACTCTTTCCTCACACCTGATGTGTGCAACAAACAGCATGAAACCTCGAGAAGTGGTAATGCTGACTGGAGTTTTAATAAAATCCCAGCTGTTCTTCCCTTGTGATTCCAGCAGGTCAAGCTGCTGCTTACATTTGGATACAAACATTTTCAGTATGCAGTTCTGGGAAATACTCAGTGCCCCTGAATTGTGCTTTCAAGTTTCTGGTGGAGTGTCATGAGCTGTAATGACAGCCACTGCTAAGGACAGGCCTGATTATCTGCAGGCTCACACGCTGCCAAGTACAGGCACATGGTTTTGCATTCACAGTTGATCCTAGAGAGGAGAACACTGTGGATATTTTTGGCCCTTTATTTTAATGGGATTGCCAGAATGACTAGAATCTGAAAACTCACAGCTCATTACCAAGAGCAAAATGCTGACCCAGGCAGACCCAGAAGATTTGAAAGCTACTTCAGAGTTGAGCTCTAACAGGCTGCTGTAGAACATGGACGGTTGTTTTCCCTCTGTTAACCCCACTGTCCCAGAGAGAACATTCTGTATTTACAGAATGCAAGACTGAGCTATCCAGCCTGCTGTGCACCCTGGAGGGCAGCAGGATGCTTTAGGCTACACACAGTGCAATCACTACCCCAGCTTGTCTCACATTCACACTACAGCCCTGAGGCTGCAAGAAAGAGCTCAGGACCTGCAGTGCTGCATGAAGAGATGCACACCCAGAGGAATGGAGAAGATTAAAACCAGCCTGTTCTCCTGTGGGTGTTTCAGACATGTACCAACTTTTCCTCCTGTACCAACAGCCTTTATCTGTCTCCATGAGCCCAAGTCAAAAAGCCTTCCAAACCTTTGGTAAAGGTATGAACAAAAGACTCTGTTTCAAGGTGTTGAATGACCTCAAATACCACCTGACTCCAGATAATGTGAGGTATTTTTGGACCAGAGAGGCAATAAAATACTCACTTTGGCTGCTGACTGTACCAAGAGTTATTCCATTTGCTTTCACCATGCATGTCACAGCTCTCCCAGCTACAGAGGTGAGGGGAAAGCTCAGGGAAGGCTGCCTTGCCTTTGTGTAGCACGGCAGACAGAAACACAGGATTACAACTACCTTTAATTTTGACTCCAATCTACAGTAACAGGCAGCTGTATAATCAAAATATATCCTAAGGGTTATACAAAACCAGTCTGATACCCCTGGTCTCAAGGTAACCTTAAGGTTTACAGGACTCTTATTTTTGGGTGTATTTTGCATGTGGGAGAATGATTTCTACGCCTACAACCAAACTCAGCGCCTCGTTGTTATATTCCCTTTCTTCCACAGATTTTTCTTGTAAGACTCTAAAGTTCATATTCTCAAAATATCTTTAATGACCAAACGTTTTTTGCCCATTGTTTTTCAGATGCAATTTGTGCTTTTTAGATAGTAGAGAATTCTTTCAGGGGCACTAAATGTCATTAAATGAGCCTGTTATGAGAAACTGAGGGACTAAACAGATGTCTGGTTTTGGCTTTTTAATTCTCATTCTTGATTTTCACTGTCACAGCTTCTCCCTTGCAAAGTAAACCTTACCTGCTGAATAATGTTGTGTGACTTAACCTAGTACTACTTGTAAAACACTGCCAGATTCCTGAGGGAGAGGTAAGGTTGAACTAAACCAGGGCACTGTAAAATTTCATGCACTCAAAATTAAGATGTCAAGCAAACACAAACTTCCTGAATGCAAGTTTGCAGCATTTTTGGAATCATTTCCCCCAGTAACTTCATCCCACTCAAATGAACCAAAAATGAAACAGATAGAGAGCAGGTAAACTTTGAAATTAATAAAACTTCTTTAATTCAAGTTTTCATGATAAAGACTTTAAGAAAGGTAATTATTTTGCAGGCAGTTATCAAAAATCTACACTTAAAATCTAAACTTAGAGCTATTAGGGACAGGATAGCAACAATGTTATCTAGACTTACTTTGCTGATCTCAGAAGTGTATCTCAGGAGTGCATTTTAGCTCTCGTTTCTCTGTAAATTAAGACACTGATGTTGTTATGCTGCCTATCAGGGAAGGCAGTAGGTTGTATAGTTATCTCCTG